>CM065355.1:34158628-34271128 GCA_033032245.1 Poecilia picta | reverse complement strand
GTTATACTAGCCTAACTGTTATTAACCTGCTATTGACTTTGATAACCTAACACGAGCTGCGCAGTTCGGTGTGTTTTGGTTCCGTTGGGACTAAAACAGGTCAAACCGCCACCAAGTCATCAGTAGAGCAGCTGGTTAAATCAGCTAATCAACCACCACTGTGCTCAGGAGAAACTTATTAATAATCACAATATAGATCAGTAATTCTTGAGAATAGGGACAAAACAGGTCCTATGGATAAAGTACACAATTTGAATAAAATATACACAAAATACATTTTTTTCAAATATCTTACTAAACTAACCTGAGTTGTGTGAGACAACAATGTATATTTTCCAGGTATTTGCTGAATATTTTTTATTTTAAACATTGTAGTCGGTGGATGATCCCTGTAAAAGCCTTTGTCCAGGAGCAAAACTCAATACATTATAATAGTTTAAAACAATTAAAGAAATACTAAAATTATATATTATGACAATTAAGTATAAGTAGTCATATAAATAATTATAAAAGTATCAATAAATTGAATTAAAAGTCATTTTTATACATTTTCCAACTCCATTGAAATTTGTCCTTAGTTTTTGTCAACACCGTCAGAAATGAAAAGAATGTAAAAAAAAAAAACAGGCATTAATTGGGGGCACCAGAACTTCTGAGTGACCTCTTCCTTTCCATGACCTCTTCCTTTCTCTTCCTTTGCTAAGAGGCTAGTTAGCTCTGGTTAGCTTAAGGCTAGTTAGCTCTGGTTAGCTTATGTTATTCTTTAGTTTTTTCTTCTTTTTATTTCCTAAGTTTTTTGTCACAACTATGATGTGTCAACACAGTAACTGACAATTTACAAAACTTTGATGAAATTTTGTGAAATAAAAGCTTAATTTTGGTAAATTGTAAAGATTTCATGGACCTGATGAGCTACAATATGGCCTCCTTCACATTAACATCATATAAATTGAGGTAGTTTGGCTTTTTGTCAACTCCATCAGAGTTTTTGTGACTCTTTCAGTGAAATTGTTGTCAAATATCACTTAAATTTGGAGTTAATTCATTTTAATGTATTTTTACATAAATTGCATTACTTCACATGTACCAAGTTTTTCATTTTACTCACTAGTTTGTCACCACCTTCAGTTTTGTGTCAACTCTGTCATGCAGTGTCAACTCTGTCAGAGGGATTTTTGCTGTTTTTTGTTTTAAATAATATTTATTTTGTTTGTTGAGAAGCTTTTGTCTGTAAAATGAGTAAAATATCACAAATTTACTATTTAATGAGTAAAATCATTAAAAATCATTTTATATTTATTTTTGTCAGATGGTGATGACAACTTTCTGGGTCAGGTCGATTAAAAATGTAATTTTAAAAAAAAAAAAATGTTGCAACTGGGAGCCTGTACCTTAGCATCTTTACATTTCCAAAAGGTTATTTGACATATTTGTAAATTTGAGAAATAACAAAAAAAATTATGGGAAAATTAAAACCCATTTTGTCCCTATTTTCAAGAATCACTGAGATATTAAGTATCACAACATAATGTAACAGACTGGATGTTCTGTTTTGGTGTTTTTGCTACTTTTTGTATGGGAAATGTTATTTGGTTTGATTCCCCTGATTCGTAATCTCTGCTCTGTCTGCTCGTTGAGCTGTTGTTTGTCAGTTGCCATGGCAACAGAGTAATTCCGACATACACACAAGGAGAATAGAAGTGGTGTTTGGTTCTTCACCTGTTTATCAGCTTTATTGTACCTTTATTGGGGCTCACTGTCTGTAGCTGCTGCAATTCCTAAAAGTTAAAGAAGCAACAAAAACTGAACTAATCATCAAACCGCAGCTCCTACAGCATATTTAAAATAAAACGATTCACCAATATAAGATAAATTTACCCCTTCTTGCATCTTGACAGAACTAACAGAAACAAAAGTGTTTATAGATTTGTATCACAGAGAATTTATCAAACATCAGTTTTCTCCTCTTTATTTTAAGTCGTATATATTTGATAAAAAAAATGATGGCGCTACGAATATTTTTGTGACAGATTTCTGCTCGTCCTGCATTGGGAGAAAATGGTTTTCTGGATATAACTCAATGAATCACATAGTGACCAATAGGTGCTGTCCAATTCAGTAAGCATATCAATTAGCAGGAGTATGAAAGACAAAAAAAATAATGAACAAGAAATTCATTATTTCAAGAAATTATATTGAATCTTCAGTGCTACATGAACACAAGTTAAAACATTTTGCAACAAGTATATTAAGTCCAATGTTAGGTCTGTGTAAGCTAAACGTGAGAGTGAAATGTTCTTTAAAAATACAAACCATAGTGGCAAAAAAAGTGAAGCTCATGTTATGTTAGGACAGGAAACAAGATGTTTCTATCCCTGAAATTATGACGCATAGAATCACATATGTAAATCTAAACTGTTACAGAGTGAACACAATAAAAACATGCTTCATTTGTGGCATTGTTTATTAAAATGACACATTACTGATGTATTAAAATTAAATAGATTGGTTCATTTAATGATATTAGCGATTAGGTATTTTTCAGCAAGTACTTGTACTTTTAATACTTAAGTATTTTTAAAAGCCAGTACTTTTTTACTTTTACTTTTTACTTTTAGCCACTGCTCCAGTTTGGGGGTTTCTGCCCCGAGGGCCCCGATGACCACAGGCACCACTGTGGTCTTCACCTTCCAGGTCTTTTCCAGTTCCTCCCTGAGGCCCTGGTATTTCTCCAGTTTCTCATGCTCCTTTTTCCTGATGTTGTAGTCACTTGGTATAGCTACATCCACCACAACGGCTTTCCTCTGTTCTTTATCCACCACCACAATGTCTGGTTGGTTCTCCATCACCATCTTGTCTGTCTGGATCTGGAAGTCCCACAGGATCTTAGCTCGGTCATTCTCCACCACCTTTGGGGTTGTTCCCCACTTCGATCTCGGGGCTTCCAGTCCATATTCTGCACAGATGTTCCTGTACACCCGGGATGTCAAACTCCAGTCCTGAAGGGCCAGTGTCCTGCAGTTTTCAGATGTGCCACAGGTACAAAACACTGGAATGAACTGGCATAATTACCTCCTCCTTGTGTAGATATGTTATCCAGAGTCTTGCTAATGACCTGATTATTCTATTCAGGTGTGGTGCAGCAGAGGCATGTCTAAATCTAAAGTTGCAGGACACCGGCCCTTGAGGACTGGAGTTTGACATCCCTGCTGTACACTATGCCCGCCACCTGGTTATGTCGTTCCATGTTTCGCTTTCCCTGCCAGCATCTTGCACCCTGCTGTTATGTGCTGGACTGTCTCAGGGGCCTCCTTGCACAACCTACACCTTGGGTCTTGTCTGACGTGGATCTGAGCCTCTATTGCGCTTGTGTTAATATACATATATATATGCTGAACAAGCATGACATGTCGGCTCAGACGTCGCCCGGCCAAACAAGGTCTGCGTCAGGTGCTGGGGACCCAGAGCACCCTGATGAAAAATGGGCTACTGAACAAGATGGAAATGGGTGAGAGGTGAAAACATGGATCTGTTGGAATGCTACTACTCAAGTAACCTAGTCAGAGGGGCTATGATAAATATTTTTCCTTGAACCTTCAAAAAGAAAGAACCACAGACAACGTATATGAATTTTATGACCAAGCTTCTGCAGAAGGAGAACACTCAGCAAAATACTCCTCCGAGTAGTTCACAGAGCGTTCTGCCGTCTCTCTGCTCGAGCAAAACTTTTATTTGGAATAACAAAAGTCAGAAAAGATAAACAATGAAACAAGCGGCAGGCTGGCAGGCTCTATCTAACACACAGGTCATCTAGTTCTTTCAAACTCTGAAGGGAACAATCAGTTTACAAGAACACAGATATTCTATACAGCAATCAAAAAGTATTTGCACAGCAATACTTTACTGATTATTTACTGATTTATTTACTGATTCACATTAGACTGAATGTTGATTTACTATCAATTAATATTAGACTGAATATGAACTAAAGTAATAACCAAAATGATAATACCAAAAAATCTCTAACAGGCTACATGCAAAGACTGTGGAGGAATGGTTAGTTCGACATCCGCAGTCAACACTAACTGCTAAACAACTTGTAGCTCAGTGTTCCAACAACCGCAAACGGCAACTGCTCTCACAACTTGAGATTGACGAGGCACAACACAAATGCTACGGCAAGGGGGACCAGGACGCCAGATCAGAGGGGAGTTAACTACAACTTTCCGCCCAGAGACTGGGTATGTAACCCCAGTAATGAACGAACTATCAAAAAAGCTGAATGAGGCAGAACTGACCTGAGAGAGAGAATCGTGGCCTTAATGGACACCAGACAACCGACACCAATTACAACGACTGAGTGAAGTGCCATCAGAAAGTCTAATTGAAGATTAGACTTTCTGATTGAAGACCACAAACAAATGGCAACCTCGATGAGGTCACAAGGAAAGGAGCCACAGCCAAATACCTCCAACGAATAAGGCAAGTCCTGAGAAGCCAGCTCAATGGCAAGAACAAGATCCGTGCAATAAACAGCTATGCCTTATCAGTAATCAGATACCCTGCCGGAATAATTAGCTGGCTAATGGAAGAGATAAAGGCCACGGATGTTAAGACTCGGAAGTTACTAACCATGCATGGAGGGTTCCACCCCAAATCCAGCACCTTGAGACTGAACACGAGCCGTAAGGAAGGAGGCAGAGGACTAGCGAGTGTGAGAGCCACTGTCCAGGATGAAAGATCCAAGATCCATAAATACATCAAGGACAAAGCCTCAACGGATGACATGCTCAGGGAATGTCTCAGGCAATGGGGAACACAGGATGAGGGGCTAGAGGTTCCATCATGGGAGAACAAGCCCCTACATGGGATGTACCACGACAAATAACTGAAGTGGCTGATATCAGGAAATCCTACCAATGGCTGGACAAAGCTGGACTCAAGGACAACACAGAGGCTCATCCTGGCTGCACAGGAACAGGCCCTAAACACCAGAGCAATAGAGGCTCAGATCTACCACACCAGACAAGACCCAAGGTGTAGGTTGTGCCATGAGGCCCCTGAGACAGTCCTAGCACATAACAGCAGGGTGCAAGATGCTGGCAGGGAAAGCGTACATGGAACGACATAACCAGGTGGTGGCATAGTGTACAGGAACATCTGTGCAGAATATGGACTGGAACCCCTGAGATCGAAGTGGGAAACACCCCCAAAGGTGGTGGAGAATGACCGAGGTAAGGTCTTGTGGGACTTCCAGATCCAGACAGACAAGATGGTAATGGAGAACCAACCGGACATTGTGGTGGTGGATAAAGAACAGAGGAAAGCCGTTGTGGTGGATGTAGCAATACCAAGTGATCACAACATCAGGAAAAAGGAGCATGAGAAACTGGAGAAATACCAGGCCTCAGGGAGGAACTGGAAAAGGCCTGGAAGATGAAGACCACAGTGGTGCCTGTGGTCATCGGGGCCCTCGGGGCAGAAACCCCCAAACTGGAGCAGCGGCTAAAACAGATCCCAGGAACAACATCAGAATCTCAGTCCAGAAGTGTGTAGTACTAGACACAGCCAAGATACTGGAGGAGAACCTGAAAACTCCCAGGCCTCTGGTAGAGGACCTGAGTCAGAGGATGAAAGAGACCACCAGCTGGAGTGGTGAGAAGGCAATTTTTTGAATTTTTGAAAATATATATACATATATACTGTATATACGTATACATACATACATACATATATAAATATATATAGATCATGATTCCTTGGTTAATGTCAGGTTGTCATAAAGACATTTTGAATAATGTCAACTTTGTATTAAAAGTGTCATGATTTATCGAATGACACTTTATGACAACAGTCATTAATATTTATGAAGACTTATTCATTTTTATGACAGGTATTATGTCATGTTTATGACGGTGTCATGACAGTCTTATTCACAACCCGTCAAATAAAGTGTTATCAACACTATTTGAAGGGGATAATACTGACATAACGCTGTCATAATCATGAGTTTTCATGAAGGTTTATGAAAGTTGTCATGAAGTGCCAACTTTCATTGACATAGTGTAAATAACATTTTTAATGAAAGTTACATAAAAAATTGCATTAAACGTCCATTGGTGTCGTACTCCTCCTTGGGCTGCCACCTAATTACTTGGGTGTCCCACTGATCCTAGGAGCTATGCTGTCTGGGGGTTTATACCCCTGGTAGCATCACCCAAGGTAGACAGGTCCTAGGTGAGGAACCAGACGAAGTGCAGCCCGAAGACCCCTTATGATGGGGACAAATTTTGACCCTCACCCGGAGGCGGGTCACCGGGGTCCCACTCTGGAGCCAGGCCTGGAAGTGGGGCACAATGGCGAGTGCCTGGTGGCCGGGCTTTTACCCACAGAGCCCGGCCGGGCTCAGCCCGAAGAGGAGACGTGGATTCCCCTTCCAATGGTCTCACCCCTGTCGGAGAGGCCAAAGGGGTCGTGTGCAGTGTGTAATGGCAGCAGCCGAGGGAGGGACCCTGGCGGTCTGATCCTTGGCTGCAGAAGCTCTTGGGACGTGAAACGTCACCTCTCTGCTGGGGGAGGAACTGGACCTGGTGTACGAGGCTGAGAGGTTCCGACTAGAAATAGTCGGCCTGACCTCAACGCATGGCTCTGGTTCTGGAACCGGTCTCCTTGAAAAGGCTGGACGTACTTCCACTCTGGATTGCCCACGGTGAGAGGCGCCGGGCAGGAGTGGGCATACTTGTTGCCCCCCATCTTGGCGCCTGTATGTTGCGGTTTACCCAGTGAACGAGAGGGTAGCCTCCCTCCGCCTACGGGTGGGGGTACGGGTTCTGACTGTTGTCTGTGCTTACGGGCCGAACAACAGTTCAGATTACCCCCCTTCTTGGAGTCCTTAGAGGGGGACTGGAGAGTGCCCCCCCTGGGGACTCCCTTGTTCTACTGGGGGACTTCAACGCTCACATGGGCAATGATGGTGAGACCTGGAGGGGCGTGGTTCGGAGGAACGGCCCCCCCGATCTGAACTCGAGTCGTGTTCTGTTGTTGGACTTCTGTGCTCGTCACGGTTTGTCCATCACAAACACCATGTTCAGGCATAAGGGTGTCCATACGTGCACTTGGTACCAGGACACCCTAGGCCGCAGTTCGATGATGGATTTTCGAACACGTTCCAGCGGGAATGGGGGGCATTGAGTCTGAGTGGACCATGTTCTGTGCCTCCAATGCCGAGGCGGCTTAACGGAGTTGTGGCCGCAAGGTTGTTGGTGCCTGTCGTGGCGGCAACCCCGAACCCGTTGGTGGACACCTTCGGTGAGGGATGCTGTCAAGCTGAAGAAGGATTCCTATGGGGCCTTTTTGGCCTGTGGGACTCCAGAAGCAGCCGATGGTACCGGCGGGCGAAGCGGCATGTGGCTCAGGTGGTCGCTGAGGCAAAAACTCGGGCATGGGAGGAGTTTGGAGAGGCCATGGAGAAAGACTTCCGCACGGCTTCGAGGCGATTCTGGTCCACCATCTGGCGGCTCAGGAGGGGGAAGCAGTGCAGCACCAACACTGTTTACAGTGGGGATGGTGGCTGCTGACCTCGACTCGGGACGTTGTGGGTCGGTGGGCGGAATACTTGGAAGACCTCCTCAATCCCACCAACATGCCTTCTGTTGAGGAAGCTGAGCCTGAGGACTCTGGGTTGGGCTCTCCAATCTCTGGGGACGAGGTCACCAAGGGGTCAAGAAGCTCCTTGGTGGCCTCAGGGCCCCGGGGTGGATGAGATCCGCCCGGAGTTCCTTAAGGCTCTGGATGTTGTAGGGTTGTGTGGCTCACGCGACTCTGCAATATCGCATGGACATCGGGGGCAGTTCCTCTGGATTGGCAGACCGGGGTGGTGGTCCCCCTATTTAAAAAGGGGGACCGGAGGGTGTGCTCCAATTACAGGGGGTCACACTCTTAAGCCTCCCTGGTAAGGGCTATTCAGGTGTCCTGGAGAGGAGGGTCCGTCGGATAGTCGAACCTCGGATTCAGGAAGAGCAGTGTGGTTTTCGTCCTGGTCGTGGAAACTGGACCAGCTCTACACCCTCAGCAGGTCCTGGAGGGTTCTGGGAGTTCGCCCAACAGTCTACATGTGTTTTGTGGACATTGGAGAAGGCGTTCGACTGTGTCCCTCGTGGGGCCTTGTGGTGGGTTCTCCGGGAGTATGGGGTACCGGGCCCTTTGATACGGGCTGTCAGGTCTCTGTATGACCGGTGTCAGAGTCTGGTCCGCATTGCCGGCAGTAAGTCGGGCTCGTTTCCGGTGAGAGTTGGACTCCGCCAAGGCCGCCCTTTGTCACCGATTCTGTTCATTACTTTCATGGACAGAATCTCTAGACCAGCCGAGGTGTTGAGGGGATCCGTTTTGGTGACCTTAGGATCGCATCTCTGCTTTTTGCGAATGATGTGGTCCTGTTGGCTTCATCAGATCGTGATCTGCAGCTCTCACTGGACCGGTTCACGGCGGAGTGTGAAGCGGCAGGGATGAGGCTCAGTGCCTCCAAATCCGAGGCCATGGTCTTGAGCCGGAAAAGGGTAGAGTCCTTCTCCGGGTCAGGGGGTCGTCCTGCCTCAAGTGGAGGAGTTTAAGTATCTGGGGATCTGTTCACGAATGAGGGAAGAAGGGAGCGGGAGATCGACAGGCGGATTGGGGCGGCGTCTGCCGTGAAGCGGTGCTGTACAGGTCCGTCGTGGTGAAGAGAAGCTGAGTCAAAAAGCAAAGCTCTCGATTTACCAGTCGATCTACGTTCCCACCCTCAGCTTTGGTCATGAGCTTTGGGTCATGACCAAAAGAACGAGATCACGGATAGATGCGGCCGAAATGGGTTTCCTCCGCAGGGTGGCCGGGCTCTCCCTTAGAGATAGGGTGAGAAGCTCGGTCATAGGGAGGGACTCAGAGTAGAGCCGCTGCTCCTCCACGTCGAGAGGAGCCAGTTGAGGTTTGGGCATCTGGTCAGGATTGCCCCCTGGTGAGGTGTTCAGGTCCCACCGGGAGGAGGGGAGACCCAGGACATGCTGGAGGGACTATGTCTCTCGGCTGGCCTGGGAACGCCTTGGGGTTCTCGGAGGAGCAGGAAGACGTGGCTGGAGAGAAGGGCCTCACTTGTGAAGCTGCTGCCCCCGCGACCCGACCCCAGATAAGCGGCAGAAGATGGCTAGATGGATGGATGGATTTGTCTAAGGAATGACACTTAATGAAAATGATCAAACATTCATGAAAACCCTTCATGTTCATCATGTCAGTTTTATGCTCAAACCTCCAAATAATATGTTACTGTTCTATAAAATGGCTCTTCCTGACTCTAAAACACTCAAACTGCCCCTTAATCAACTTGTTTTAACTAAGTTTTCTCTGCTCTGTCCTTCAGACTTCAGAAATGTCTTCTGGCAGAAACCTGATCTAAAGATCAGTTTCCTTGCTCCATCTGTCTGGATGTGTTCACTGATCCAGTCACCACACCATGTGGACACAACTTCTGCAAAACCTGCATCACTCAGCACTGGGATGCAAATGTTCCTACAAGTGTCCTCTGTGCAACGAGCATTTCCCTCCAGGCCTCAGCTGAGAGTCAACACTTTATTTAAAGAGATGGTTGATCAGTTCAGAGGTGAAGCTCAGCAGGAAGCCAGCAGCAGTCAGAGCAACAAGATGCCAAACCAGGAGAAGTTCCCTGTGACGTCTTGCACTGGACCCAAACTGAAGGCCCTGAAGTCCTGCATGGTGTGTTTGGCCTCCTATTGCCAGACTCACCTGGAGCCTCACCTGACCGCTGAACGTCTGAAGAAACATCAGCTGATGGAGCCGGTGGACAACCTGGAGGACAGGATGTGTCTGCAGCACATAAACCTCTGGAGCTGTTCTGTAGGACCGACCAGACATGCGTCTGCTCACTCTGTGTTTTAGACCACAAGAACCACGAGTTTGTTCCTCTGAGAGAAGAATCTGAAGGAAAGAAGGCAGAGCTGAGGAAGACGGAGGATGAAGTTCAGGAGATGATCCAGGAGAGACGACTGAAGATCCAGGAGATCAGAGAGTCGGTGAAGATCAGCAGAGATGCGCAGACAGAAAGAAAGCAGAAGGTGTTCAGGTCTTCAAGGCTCTGATGGAGTCTGCTGAGAAGGCCTGAAGGAGCTAATCAAGGAGATCCAAGACAAACAGGAAGCTACAGAGAAACAGGCTGAAGACTTCATCAGAGATCTGGAGCAGGAGATCTCTGAGCTGAAGAAGAGGAGCTCTGAGGTGAAGCAGCTCTCACAGGATGAAGATCCCCTCCACATCCTCCAAAGCTTCTCCTCCCTGAAAGATGCTCCACCCACCAAGACCTGGACAGAGGTCAGAGTTCATCCACCATACTATGGGGGGGCTGTGGAGAGAGCTGTGGCTCAGCTGGAAGAGAAGAACAGGGTGATGATCAAGAAGTTGATGGAGATGAAGAGGGTCCAGCAGTTTGCTGTTGATGTGACTCTGGATCCTGATACGGCTCATCCTAGTCTCATCCTGTCTGAGGATGGAAAACAGGTGAAACATGGAGATGAGCTAAAGAATCTTCCAGACAATCCAGAGAGATTTGATAAGTGTGTTAATATTTTAGGACAGCAGAGTTTCTCTTCAGGCAGATTTTACTTTGAGGTTCAGGTTAAAGGTAAGACTAAATGGGATTTAGGAGTGCCAGAGAATCCATCATCAGGAAGGGAGAACTCACACTGAGTCCTGAGGACGGTTTCTGGAGTATTTGGTTAAGAAATGGAAATGAGTATGAAGCTAGTGCTGACTTTCCAGTCCGTCTCCATCTCCATCCTGGTCCTCAGAAGGTCGGGGTGTTTGTGGATTATGAGGAGGGTCTGGTCTCCTTCTATGATGTAGATGCTGCAGCTCTGATCTTCTCCTTTACTGGCTGCTGCTTCAAGGAGAAACTCTACCCATTCCTTTGTCCATGTAACAATGATGCAGGTACAAACTCTGCACCTCTGATCATCTGTCCTGTTTATTAGTCTGATAGTTGATCCGAGGAAGATGATGAAGATGAATCTTCATCATCTTCAGTTGTGCTGGTGGAGAGGAGAGGCTGGGAGGGTATCACTTATTTTCTGCTTCAATTACTTCACATTTTCAGCTTCTGATTAGTTCTAAAGTCAATTCAGATTGTTTCAAGCTCAGTTTATTTAATTGTTCTACTGATTGTTTCATCTTGTTTCCTTTTTCTTATTGTATTGATCAGTTTTAAATCTGCATACAACAATGTTTTTCAAATGAAAACAGATTTTTAATAACATTTAAAGCATTTTAAATTCTGCTTCATGGTGGTTTTTTGTGAACTTTTAAATCAAAAGTGTAACTGTAACATGAGATGATTGATGTATAGAAAATTATATTGTGAAATTGACTTTTTTTTGTTCATTTCTGAGGTCATATTAATCTTTAATCTTGAATCAAGTTTATTTGTATCCCATATTTCATTATAATTTACATCATGGGTCTGTTGGTTCATAAGGCATGGCTGATTAAAAGTTATCAAAGGTTTGTGTTTTTGTGACTGCTAAAGGGGGATTTCCTGGGGTCAAAGTTCACCTATTCCCAGGAAACACAAAATTGTTATAACACAAAAACTAACAGAGGCACCAAACTTTCAGTGATTGATCATCATTGGGTCCCCTACAATACCCAATGGTCAAATGATGACATCACTTAGGTCACGCCCCCTGAGAACAGGAAGTTTCATGTTTTACTATTAACTGTCACTTTCTGACCCCTTTGAACTAATCACATTTAGGTGGTCAATTGATGACATCACCTTAGCCCCGCCCACTTCCGATAGGAAGTCACCTGTTTTTTCTGCTGTACGTCTTACTTTTACTCTATGATTCATATGGATTTAATCCGGTGCCAACTGACCTAAAATGACAAGATGATGAACCCTGTCAATGCTGGCTGAAACTTGACCCAATGGCCAGTTGCAGTTCCTCGCCACTTCATACGATTATTTCTAAATCAGTACGTTGAACATCCGATAGGCACCAAACTGGATATGTATGAACTTTGTTCAACGCTAAAAAGCCCAACAGCCTAGATTGTAATTTGACTCCACTGCACCCCCTAGGTTATTCCATCAGCTTTATCTCCTCGCTACATTGGCCGATCTGCACCAGATTTTTGGTGAGTCATCAGGGAGCACTGCAGAACTCGTCGATGCATACGGCCTGGCGGAGAGGTACAGGAACTGCGCAAGGACATCAGCGGTGGCTGGCGGGCCGCGGTGCTGGGACCCCTGCAGTGGCCAATGGACCTTACACGGCAAATTCAAAAGTGCTAAATGCTTTGGTGTTGTGGTGGTGCAGGGGTAAAGCACAACCCAGATGTGGAGGCCCTAGTCCTCGACGCGGCCGTTGCCGGTTCGATTCCTGGCCTGGTGATCCTTGCTGCAAGTCTTTCCCCTCTCTCAATACCCACCTTCCTATCAAATAAAGGCCACTACAGCCTGTAAAAGCTTAAAAAAAAGTTTTGGTGTTAGTAGACTTTGTGCAAAAGTAGAGTTAATTTTGCACTTATAGAGTCACATTCTGTTTATGTAATTCTGGGGTGTCTATTATTAGTAGTTAAAATCCACTGTTAAAACAAATCTAGAGGTTTAAAAATGGAATCAATAACTCTTTTCTTCTGAACTCTGAACTCCACCAGTGGCTCTAACACTGAAGGAGTTAATTCACTGACTCCACCCAGAATCACAGATTCCCACCGGAGTGACAGAAGCCAAGACATTTCAGGACTATTTACTTTCCATCTGTCTGAGGTGTTTAACACGCTTGGTAAGTTATTTTTTTCTGAGATAGTTTATAACTATTATTTTGAGACAGACGTCACGTTCGCCACACGGCTCAGTGTTAGCATATTTAGCTTAGCATGCTGAATGTTAGCGAAGTATATATAAGTGTTGGAAATAATTGAGCCGGTGAACATTTAATCAAATTATTGGCTAACTTGAACAGATCCGTAATAATCTGGAGTATGTTTTTTCATGATGTTGAACGTTTACATGCATATTGGTCAGATTTATTAACATTTCTGATCTGATTTTTTTTCCTTTGAAAAAATGTAAAAGCCTTTTTCACATTGAGAGGATTATTCCCGCTGCTGTGTCTTATATACCTTTTGCTGCATGTTTTAATCATTTTATTGTCTTTTTGTATATATTAGAACCAGTTTGGTTGAGGATGAATCGTCAGCCTAACCTCCCCCTCCTGATCCTCTATGGATTCTTCGGAGATTCAAGCTCCAAATATGATTATGTAAGTGTTAATATCTCTTAAACTCTACATGTCTGTAATGGAGGCTTGTTGGTAGAGTTGTAGTAAAAATGTATTCCTTCGTTCCACTTGTCATTGTTATGTTTTTTGTTAGTTATGATCCAGAGACCAACACTGGCTGTCCTACTCAGAGACTGAAGACTGTCTGATACAGTAGAGGAGCAGGTTGGTGTCTCTGGCCAAACATCAGGAACAGCCCAACAACCTGAAGTCAGACAGTTAGTGAGAGTACATCTCTCTGGTGAGTGGACATCTCTCTGGTGAGAGGACATCTATCTCTCTAGTGAGTGGACATCTATCTCTCTAGTGAGTGGACATCTCTCTGGTGAGTGGACATCTCCTGGTGAGAGGACACTATCCTCTAGTGAGTGGACATCTCTCTGGTGAGTGGACATCTCTCTAGTGGAGGACAGAAAGGAACTGACTCTTAACAGAAACATGAACTGGATAAGAAATGATGGATCTGAATATCAGGTTGGTCTGTTATGTAATGTAATATCCAGTAATCTACCTGTTAAAAGAAAATTCACTCTATCATATTACATGAACTGCTTGCTTTACTTTCTCCATCTTGTACTTTGAACGATTTCATACATATGGTATTGAAGAAAAATGTATTAATTATACTGCATTTTGTATTACACAGCTGATATGTAAGACTTTTTAAAAAGCAATATGTGAATAAAAGTGAGATGTGAAACATGCACTTTATTCCACATTGTAATATGTTTTATGGTGCATATTTTGAAATAAATGCATTTGAGAAAATCATTGCCTTTTTATTAAAATGTTTATTTTCCAAAGAATTTTTAAAAGTTCAAATAATAAAATACCTATTTAATATTAATTACAAATAACTCTTATGAAGTTAAAAAAATACTCTGTGAGAGTTAATATTAAGATCTAACACTGAATTAGTGTTAGCAAGTGTTAAATGATTAACTCCAGTAGATTTGATATCTGACACTTTATAAGGGTTAAAGTACCAACTCTCCAAAAAGGGTCAAATTAACACTTTCTGGTGTGGACCCATATAGACACTTTAAAAGTGTTGAAATCAAATCTGACAGTGTTAATCTGGGCCTGCTGGATTTGCTGTGTACCAAGCTCCGCCCAGAAACGCCCCTCGAAAGTCCTAACACGATTAGTGTGGCTAACACAATTACAGTTTAATAAAAAGCCTTTTCAGGTGAAATAAAATCTTTAATGTAATTAGAGTCAATTAAGTTTAATTGACAAGTCAATTAAACTTAGATACAACTTGAAAGTGCACTTTAATTTGATCTGTAACTTTATTTGGACTTGTAACATTAATGTGATCTTTGACTTGAAATTCATTTGAAAGATTTCTGAGAAATGTTCTATGGAATAAAGCTATTTTTTTCTAATTATTGAATGTTTAGTTATTTTGGATAACAGTTTAACCCTTTTTAAATGTGAATGCTAAGTTGTTTTCATTTTTATTTATGACCTTGTTTAGGTCAGGTTTTCCTCCCTCTGTTTCATAGTCAGGCGCCTAGCCTTAATTAGCGTTACACATGCAAACCTGTAAGAATACCGTTAGTCACAATGTGCTTACAATGTTTCCCTCAGAGAAATTAACATACATGAAGACTGAACAGAAATTCTTCCACAGGTAATAGAGATTCATCATTTTCCAGAGTTAACGTCGGTGCTTTCAGTGGTTTGGTCTTCAATGCTTTCATCAGCACTTATAAATGTTATCCATCAACATACTAGGACTGGTTCTCATTATAACCGGTGTTACATCGATATGCTTCCTGACTGCTCTGCTTCTACACGCATCGCAAATCTCGAAACAGAAAACCTGAACATAGAACGGAGCTAAGAACGAGATGTGAATCAGGCCATGAAAACAAAGAATTCACTATAATGGACTTAATTATTTAATTACATTTTATTTCATGTCTTTATTTTTTCTATATTTTTTATGTCACTGTTGGTCATGAGGCTGATTTGTGGATTTGATTAATAATCAGCTTTGTTCTTTAAATAATAAAAAGTGTATTATTTAACATCATTTATGTACATGATATGCAGTCCCTTAAAATGTTGGTTACTGTTTCATTTATTATGTTTCAAATAAACTTTAACCAGCTGGGTTTTAGTCTAGATTTAAAGGATCTCAGTGTTTTGGCTGTTTTGCAGTTTTCTAGAAGATTTTTTCCAGATTTGTGGTGCATAGAAGCTGAATTCTGCTCCAGGTTTGGTTCTGAATAACCTCAGCAGCAGGTGGAGGTGAAGCTTCAGATTTGCTCCCAGCCCCGTTAAACCCACAGCAGGACGTTTGTTCCTCACATGCAGCGCTGCGTTCAGGGCAGCGTGGAGATCCGAGCTCCAACATGTCTGCCGTCCTGCATGTGGTCTGCTGGGTTTGAGGTGGCCGGCCTGCAGACGGCCCAGATGGCTCATTAAGGCCGTGGCGCAGAGCCGCTGGCTGCGCTGAAAACAAAACACACACACACACACACACACACCTGACGCACGGCTCTGCCAGTTCACAGAGGAGAAAACCAACACTGGGCCAGAGAAACTGGAGGCTGTCAGAAGAAATAAAAATCCTCCATCTCTGCCTCGCAGACAGATTGCTGCTTCACTCCTGAAAGAGCCGAGAGGAGGAAGAGGAGGATGCAAACTTCACTCTGTGGGACTTCCAGGAAACTGACAACACCGTCCCAGAGCGAGCGGGAAAGACGGAGAGGTGACAGAAGTGTCAAGAGCTCATGAAATAATTAGCTGCTCCTGTTACCTCCATGTCAGAGCAGGTAGAGAAGCTGTCAGTCAGCGCGGCAGCAGAGGGAAACTCAGCATGATAATGATCCTGCAGCCGGACCGAACCGGGCCGAACCGGGCCGGGAGCGACGGGCCGGGTGTTAGGATGGATCACAGAGAGGAAACCTCTGATCCTGTGAGGTCAGACACAGATGGTACTTTATGTGACAGAGCAACACAAACAGCTGCAGGACTGAGAAGAAAGAGAAGAATCTGAAAAGTGTGGTGTGAATGTATGCATTTATTGAGCAGCTACATCACTGATCACGCTGCAGCGCCATGACGGACGTCAGAGTATCGAACAGAGTGAAGTTTCACAAGAGCCTTTTGCTAGTGCAGCCAGAGCTTCTACTATAAGTCCAGCTAATTTATTTGTGGAAGTAATTTGATAAACTGTTAGCTTAGAAACCGACTCGTTCCTTCTCCCTCCTGATCCATTTGTTCATTTGATAAAGTCTGATTTGAATTCATGTCACATTATTTATATTACTATGTCATAAACAACATTTCCTCTAAAACTGGAGCAAACGTCAAAGCATACAAATGTAATTGTTTGTAGCATCCATGCAGTAATAGGATTAACATCAAAGAAAAGCTCATTTTTACCAGAATGCCCAGCAACCGTGGCTGATGAAGTCCAAAAGCCTCATGTTTCAGATGGAGTCTGGTCTGAATTCACACCAGTCTGTCTAAAAATCAGGCCTCGGCCCGGTTGTCCGTTCTGCACCGCGGTTCGTTTGACTGGATTCTCACTTCCACTGAAAACCAGCTGAGTTCAGGTGAGGCTTTCGAACCTAAAAACGGGGTTAACTGGCGGTGGAAGGATCAGGAACAGGAAGTAGATCCTCGTGACCGGAAACGAGTGTCGGAGCTTCTTGACCAGGTCAGCATCCTCATTACTTCAGACCATGAAGTCCTCCAGCCGAGGCGGCGCTGAGCCCAGGCTGAGCTCTGAGTCTCTTTCTGGAGTGAGAGCTTTACTTTAACTATCCCATCTGATGCATCATTTACCCTTTAATTACGTTCCTCCACTTCCTGCCTCTTAAACCCGACTCTCACCATGTTGTTTCCCCCTCTGGTAAATTATACAACTACATTTCAGCCTTTCTGAGAGTTTCACTAATATTTCCATGTCTGTTTAGCCTTTTCAGGAAGCGGGAAGCAGGAAGCTGAAATGGAGGCCTGCTAATGGTTTCCCTCAGAGGCATGAATCTGTGGCGTGTTTTGTAGCGGCAGCGGCACAACACACATCGCCTCGCTGTAAACACAGAGACACCGTCGGCTCATTTACATTTTTCTCCTGCAGCGTTTCTACCTCTGCATTCATGAGCTCACATCACACTCTCTTTATGTGTTTATTTAATAAAGATATGCCTGTTCAATCATGAAAACACGGCTCCGCTGCGGTTTGTAAGCCAGTAATTTACATGGTAATTTTGATGGGACTTGTTCTGGGCTGAGATGTGGCGGCTGAGAGGGAGGCTGAGCGGACACTTTCACCGCTGAAACGGAATATTTCTTCAACATAATGAGGATATTTATCCGGGGCTTTGACTTTGTGCTTGTTGCTGCTGGTTACTGCTGGTTACTATTTGCTGTCAACAGAGCTGGTTCCAGAGTGTCAGGGTAAAAAAAAAAGCACAGCTTCTTTCAGCTCTGTTTAGTCCTCTTTAACTGAACTCTACTCTGTTTACCTAGAAACTCTGGTTCTATTGGGGACTGTAAAGTAGTTTAGGCACAAAGGTCAGAAGGTGAACAGAAAATCAGCACCAGCCACCACTTCAGTTTCTTCCATTTACTTTTTTATTCAGTCTTTTCTTGGACTTCTCCCCTGAGCACCCAAAAGCTCACTGCTTTTATACAAAATTGGCACCACACCTGTGCTTGATTGGACACAGCCACCAAGGAACAGGTCAAAACAAACGACATTTAAACAGAGAAACACCAAAACTACAAATCAATTTACAAACTCCTACATAAGGAAGTTATCTGCAAAATAAGTCACATAGTACAAGATAACTCAAAAGGTTACTTTAAAAGAAAACAAACAAAGCGATACACAAAAGAAAAACCCTCTAATTGGAAGAACCCAGTAAGGTGATTACTGACATCATCCGGCCATTTAATCGGGCAGTACTGGGCCGGACCAGAAATAACTTTAACCTAAACATACATAAATGGACCCTGCAACATAATGCTAACACAAGCAAACCCGGGATAGTAAATGAAGCAAAATTGCAATGTTTAAATTAATCATTATAACCAAATATATAAAATAATATAATATAGAATGAGAAAGAAATAGGGACAAGTGGTGAACATAAACTGAACCACTTTGTCACAGGGACGTCTGGATGTGTAAGCAACCAAAAGGTGAACTCTAGTCCGACTGCAAACTTCGGTCTCAGTTTGGCTGAAGTGAACTCTGGTGCAGATCCAAAGCAGATGTGAACACCAAGCAAACTGCAGGAAGAGGTCTACAGAGCAAGGCATTCTGGGTAAATTAAACCAAAGCAAACATTAATTTCTCCTGACAGCACCAGCAGGAGAAATGACTCCTAAAGTCACAACATGTTGTTCATCTCCAGCTGCTGTGTTTCTCTTTCTCTCTGCTCCGAGTCAAACCAACCTGTTCCCCTCCTGGCCTGTGGGGGCGCTGCGCCAACAACACTGAGTGTCTGAAGACACTGAGCCCAACTTCCTTCTTCGCCAAATCTAAACAAAACTGCAGTGGAGTCAAATTTCATCTCTGCTTTGATGCAAATCATTGTTCCATCTTCTTTTTGCAGACAGGAGGCTTTTTTCCACCAACCCTTCCTTCATCTTTTTCTAACTGTTCTGCCATGAAGTTTAATCTTTAGTCTTTGTTTTACAATAAAATATTACCAAGCCTTGAAAATGACAGACTGTGTAGGTTTTACTTTGTCATCACTGAATCCAGTTTGAGAACCAAATTGGCTTAAAGATTACAGAGCTAACAAGTTAGAAAAAAGCTCAAGTTTCTGTGCTACAACATTCCAGCTAATTTAAGATCCTGTTACCAGAACTGCTGTCTCACTGCTGCGTCTGTGTCCCTGAGTGGCTGAAGCTGTTCTGCTGCGTTTAAATGTCCTGCTCCGTCTGCAGCATGCAGCAGCGAGGCCGGGTGATTTAAAACCCAGCAATGTTTCTGTGGAGCATCTGCAATTAAAGCAGCATGTGTTCATAAAAACAAATCGACCGTCGGCCTTCATCCTCCAATTATTTGGCTTTATTGAAATGCTCCTCTTGAGGCCAAACGGGAGGCGACAGCTTTATGAGCCGCAACCTGGATCCGACAGCACAAGGTTCTGCAGCACTGACTGATTCATTTCACATGACAGAAATGAATGGCATGTTTGTTTTACCGTATTTCTGCAGTTAGAAAAAGGAACAGATAACACAAACAGAACAGGCTGTCAAACATCCACCGGTACAGTTAGTATGTTCAGACATGTCATTAGGCTGCGTTCACACTGCAGCCTGAAGTGACCCAATCCCGATGTTTCTGACCTAATGCGACCTGTATCCGATCTTTTCATGGCAGTGTGAACAGCTCAGGTCGGATTCTTTTAGAATGTGACCCATATCGATACGGATCCGATTCTAATGGACCATAACATCCAGGTCACATTGATCCGAAATGAACGTCACTGATTCTCAACAAATCTCACTATTCAGGTCCTGATATGGAAGAAAAACAACAACCATGACGACTATATGAGGATTAAGTTGATAATATGTTGCTCCAGATGGACAACAACTTCAAATATGTAGCTAAGCTCCACCATTAGCCTCCATGTTTACAAACTCTGAGCTCTTCTTCTTTTTATGGCGGTTGGCAGATCACTGAGAACGCTGACGCTATGGCGCCCTCTACTGCGCATGCGGGACATTTTCAGGTCGTTTGCCCGTTCACGCTGCAGAACACATACAGGTTCATTTACTGGCAAAAACATTGGAATTGCCAAAAAGTCGTAATTGGGTCACTTCAGGCTGCAGTGTGAACGCACCCTTAGGCTTACCAGGACCAGTTAGGACAGAGCTGTGGCCTATTCAATTATATTTTATTCATGCAAAGTTATTCCTAGATAATGAGATATTAGTCTGGTCAGTTCTGGCTATTTTGAGCTTTTTTTTCTCAGAATTCTGGCTTTAATCTTCTGAGGGAAAAAAATTAAATTCTGACATTGAATTCAGAAATCTGAGAAAAAAGTCAGAATATATATTTTTTTGCTTGCAATGGCCCAAATCCTGTTCTGGATTAAAGCCCAACGCTAAAAAAAGCCAAACTAGACTTGGAGTATCTGTATGTATTTATCCAAACATGTTTATTCTTGCCAGAGTTTTTTTATAAGGATTTGTAAAATAGAAACAAAAGTAAACTGATTCTTTTCTCTTGGCAGTATGAGTTAAGTCTGTAAAGTAATGAGGCTAACCTCATTAGCCCAGATGATATCTCACCTTTCCCAGATTAACTTCCAGGTTTAGTTTGTGAACTGCACGGCCCACCCACAGCCAAACGCCCAGCAGAGTTCATATTTCCACTCTGCCAGCAGAGTTTTAGGTCATAAGAAACCAATCCAGACCTCAGTCTATCTCAGCGAGACACGAATTCGTCCTCCAGGTACTTTGATATGAGCCGGCCGGATGCTGATGCTGCTGCCTGGGCGACAGTGATGGAATGAGAGGAGACAGGGAGAAGATTAGTTTGTCCGGCGCTGCCAGAGTGATGGATGCAAAGGAAACCTGGAAGAACTCGGAGACAAACACGCAACCTTTGGCGCGATGCGTCTGGATGTAACTGTAATAAAACACGGAGACATGATGCAGTCCAGACGAAGCCATAAAGACATCACAGCGTCAGAGAAAGTTTGACTGAATATCATCACTTTCATCCTCTTCATGCCACTTTGTCTGGTTTTAAATTCATTTCTGGTTCTGAGTTAAAGCATCTCCCTCCAGTCTGCAGCAGGATGTTTGAAGCAGCAGCATCAAACAGTGGTGATGACTTTCCCTTTTCTCTATGGAAGACCATGTTTGTCATAATTAAAAGTTTTAAAACAACGACTCATAAAGTCATAATTATGAAATTCAAAGTAAAAATCATGAGACTCTCTAAGGAGGCTCTGACTTTGAATCTCATAATTATGACTTAAAAAGTCTAAATTATGAATTTGTATTTCAATTATAACTGAAGGTTATGAAACCCTCCCGACCCCACTGAGGGACAAGGGTGTAAAGAAGATGGATGGATGGATGGATGGATGGATGGATGGATGTTATGATTTCAGAAGTCGAAATTATGACTTTTTACCTCATAATTACGACTTTCAAACTTTAGGATGGTGACTGAATTTTATAATCATGACCATAAATCTTATAATTATGACTGAAAGTCAAAATTATGATTTTATATTTTTGGGTTTGAAAGTCCAAATTATGACTGTGGCTCGTAACTATGAGTTTGAAAGTCACAATTGTGACTTTTATTCTCTTTTTAAGTATGACTTCCTGTTGAACTTTTATTTTTTTCTTTCACGGCACAAATGGGCTTCCGTAGGCAGTTGAGCCTGGAGGACAGAACCACACACTTATCGCTCAGTAATGATGCAGATGAAAACATGCAGGAGCAGATATAGCAGCTCTCCTAATGATATTTCCAAATGGGTTTAACACAACACACACACACACACACACACACACACACACACACACACACACACACACACACACACACCACACCCTCTCTGTTCAGGCTGAGTGTGATTGTACTTTAATAATCCGTCATTTGGGCTAATGTGCCAGCGTTCCTACATTATCGTCTCCGGCGTGTTTGTTGTTCAGCATCATCATGTATAATTAAAGTCAACACTTGTCAAAATGCTAATTTGCTGCATCCACAGTGGCGTTGATGGTGTAAAACACAAACTGGCTCTTTCTCTGAGTGAGGCAGGGGATTTCTCATGTTGTCAGGACACGATGTTTCCTGCAGAGGCAAAAGCAACCTGGAAACATTTTTCATGAGAACATGCAAAGGTTTGGATGCACAGTAAAAATGCCAGTGTAAAAGTGTCTATATGTGTCCAAGTCAGCTGGGTTGACTGGGTTTAAGAAAAGTTAAACTTTCCATTTCTGTGTATTGTTTTGAATATTTTCCACTGGATTTGATTGATATTGACACCTTGTGGGTCAATTATTTACTTTTTAAACACCACATTGTGTTTTGTGATCAACACTACACTGGTGTTACTTTTAATATATTTTAACACCAGCACCTTTGTAAATGTTAATGTGACTCTCTGTATTGTTGAATTTAACGCCAGCTGACTTGGACACATATAGACACTTTTGGGTGTTAATTCAACACCGGCATTTTTACTGCATACCAACTTTTGTGCAGCACAACTTTCTTTATATTTTATGTAACACAATCAAAAGGTTTTTCAGACTTTATGAAGCTTTCAGTTTTTTCATTTGGGCTTTTTTACTTAGTCAAGAATCTGACTATTTGTAAAGGAATATTTCTAATTATTTAGAGTGGCTCAGTGAAGCAGTTTTTTTCCAAGTTTGTCCAATCGCAGCTGTTCTGCCATCAGAATTGTGATGCAGATTTTACATTCACCACCAGGGGGCGCAGTTGTTTTGTCAGCATTGTTTTGCTTTAGATGTAAAATAGTGTTCATGAAAGCCACAGAAGTCATGTTTTAAAACAGTATAATAGGACTTAATGTTTTTGTTTTGTTTGTCCTGTGGTTCACACTCCTTACCAGTTGGTGGCAGTAAGGCTTCCTTCAGTTATTGCAAATATGACAAAGAAGGAGTAGTTGTCATGTTTGGAGGCAGTTTATGTGAGACTGTGCATCAATAAGACTGGTGAGCTAAAGTGTATTTTATGTTTCAGAATGATTTGTGTATTTTATTAATCTGGACATTTTCCGTTTGCTTGTTTTGCCCAAAAGACGCTACGGCTAAGCTAAGCTAAGCCAAGCTAAGCTAAGCTAAGCTTGCCTCTAAACTGGTGAGTTTTATCAAACTTACTTGCTTTCCTTTGCTTCAACAGTTTAAATGCAAGACTGGAGAGCAGTGAGATTAATGTTTTATTTTATGTATTACCAAATATGGCTGAGGCTGTAAGTAAAGGCCTTTGGGCCTAGTAGTAAGGCTTAAAGCACTTATGTGATGCTAATGTGATAACTGGTGTTCACATTGGATTATAATTTGATTTGTTTATTTGGTATTCCTGAACTGCACACACACTTTTGCCTAAACACTAATTAAAAACCAGACTCTCATCACCTGGTCTTGTCATTTCTTCGGCGCTCTGCGATCACCAGAGTTAACTGAACCCCAGTCTCACAAATCTACACCACAACATCCCAAACTTCTGTGTAGTTTCTTGGTATTTCAGGAGACATAGCAACACAAAGTAGGAGTCATTTGGCACTAAAATGACACGTGGTTTTCCATTTTTTTAACCAAATCTGAAAAATGTCGATGTCAGTGATGGATGGCTGGATGGAGAGGTTTGTCCTTTCATTGACAGAAGACGGTGAATAATATTTCTTCTGCCTCCTCAGAGCTTGTAGCTTCATGGCTTTGTAACAGATTTACATGATTCAGAGCGCTGGGCTGCATTAACATGGAAATAAATAAATGGAGTAAACACCTCAGAGTGAGTCACCCGCCTCCAGGCGGCCCAGTAACGAGATGTGTCATCCATCTAACTTTCAGCAGACATGGCCTTTTTAAAAATGTAAAACGTTGTTTTTTGATTCGAGCATCTCCCTCCGGCCAATCAGCAACCTGACGTAAAGATCAGAACAAGAACGGATGCCGTGCTGTCACATGTTTGCATAAAAAGGTTTGACCTTTAATGGAAATGCATGATGATGGAGCGTCATGACGCCATGTTTATCTGATGCTAAGTGAGACAGAGGTTGGATGTTGCCTCAGGAACTAAACTTTTCTGCTTCAATCTGGAGAAGCTTCTAATTTTACTCATTCAGAGCTATAGATGTCCCTGAGATGCAGCAACACTGGAGAAACAAAGAGGCATTAAATGCTTTAAAAGTTCAGTCGGTCCTCAGTAGGTTTGTGAACACAAGGAGGTCTGGTGAGGATAAGCAGATAAATCAGCCAGCCTAATCTAGATTTAGTTTCAAGAGGAAAATGAAGAACCTTCTGCCGAGGAAGCATTCCTCTCTTTGTTCACCCATCGCTCATCAAGAAGACTCACGCGACCACTACTGTTCCTCTTTCTGCTGGATCCAAAGTTATACACAGCTTAATGTTTTGTGCATGTAACTGTATTTCCAACCTAAGGAAAAAGCCTTAAATTTGGTTTTATTCAGACTTCTGGAGGAGTTGAAGAGCAGCTGATGTCTGTTCTAGACCAGCGCTCAGAGGTCAGGAAAAGCTAATGTGTGCTAACTGCTGCTAACAGCTGCCTTTGTTTCCAGGATCTGAATATTCTGACTGCAGCTGGGTCTCACCACTTTGCAAGGCTGCCTCGTTCATCAAAATTACTCCAAAATTCTCACGAATGATTGAAACATGAGGTTTTGTCTGTGCAGAGATAAAATAGCTTTAGATAACCAATTAAAGTCCTGCTTCTTTGTGCATTTTGGGGGGTTTTGGACTGTTTATGCATCAGCCTTTAGCCAATAGGTATTTATAGACAGTAACTGACACTGAACTGTTATTTTCTTGTTAATTGAGTTTTGCTTTGACTTTGTAATTTCTTTTAAAGACTTGTTTGGCTCTGGTGGCCCTTTGTTTGATTGGTTTGGGGGGGTGGGACATGGGGCGGTGGTCGCCAGGCTGGGAATCGGGCCTGCGACGGCCGCATCAAGGAGTGGGGTCTCCATATGTGGGTTGTGCTTAACCCCTGCGCCACCACAGCCCCCCCCGACTTTTTATTTTTATCTAAATTACTAGTTTTGTTAATAATTGCCTTAGTTATAGGTCAATTCACAGCCCAATCAGAGGTTTGCTGCACTAAAGAGGCCATGTTTAAATGATTAACTGCAAAGTGGAACGTGTATTGGTCTGGACCCTGAACGCCACCGTGGTGCTGATCTTCTGGCAGAAAGTTGGTCTGTGACGCAGTTAAATCACGGACATGTTGTGAGATCATCTATGTTAATATTCTCCTGGTAAATAAACCAGGTGAACAACAGCGTCTTGGTGTCATGGAAACAGGAAAAACCTCTCTGGAGAGGACCAAGTATCAGATCTCCTATGACCAGAAACCCTTTAAAGGAAATCTGAGCATCAGTGCCCAGGATGTTATTAGAAAAAACCTAAATACAAAGAAATGTAACCTAGAAAGTTGTGTTTGAGGCTTGCAGCAGTGTTTAGTGCAGTGGTTCTTAACCTGGGGTTCGATCGAACCCCAGGGGTTCGGTGAGTCGGTCTCAGGGGTTCGGCGGAGGTAAAGACACACTTGTGTAAAGTCGTGATGACGCCCCACTTTGCCATCACTTGCTGCAGAGGATCATGTGCTGCAGAGGAGGAGGAGCCTGATTGGAGGAGCTTCACTCTCAGCAGGGATTTGAACTTGTGTCTTTATTTACTTCAGCAAAACTCACTGTTTTTACCAAATTCTTTAGTTTAAATCTGCTTCTTAGTCGCATCTTCGGCGTTGCTACTGCCTCTAGTGGCGTGGGGGTGGTAACACAGCTAATATGATTTCATTACTAAATCAGAATACCGCAAAGTATTTTGTGTGTGTGTGTGTGTGGGGGGGGGGAATAAGAAGGGTTCGGTGAATGCGCATATGAAACTGGGGGGTTTGGTACCTCAAACAAGCTTAAGAACCACTGGACTAGTGACTTGTTAAAATAAATTTAACCTCTCTACCAGCTGCCATCATGTTCATCCATCCGGTATCTGCTGTGTATTTCTGCTGCTGGTTCCAAGTCTGGTTAAACTGGGAGCACTGACTGGTTCACCTCCACAAAATGAAACATTTGGTTCCTCAGAAGTTTGATTTCTTTACCGGATTTGTAAACATGGTTATTTTCGGCTGAGGTCGGGGAGGGAAGGCTCAGGAGGTTTGGACGTGTTGGGTGTTTGGACTCCCTTCAGCCTCTCCAGCTGAAGCACGGACACAACCTCTGCTAACATTCAGTCCAAACATTTCTTTGAGCCGATCTCATTTCCCTCGGCGGCTCGGAGGCCATAATCACGCTGCTGGTGCTCTGTGTACCTGCGAGGACTGGGACCACTTAAACTAAATGACAAACAGATGCCAGTTAATGAGCAGAGGGTGACCGAGCTACAGCTTCCCGATACGACATGATGCTGCAAATACCTGGAAAAATAAAAACCTGAACCGCCACTGGCTAATGACCTGAACAGATGAAACTGCAGAGCTATAGGTTCATCCTGCTGATCCAAGGACGGATGGATGTGCTGCAGCGCAAGATAATTAGCATCATTATGCTTTTTTCAGAAAAGAAATTATATATTTGGTAAATTTGATTTAATATTACGGTTAGGTTGAATCATCTCTTGGTTTGTTTTTTTATGTTAGCTTCAAATTGTACTTTTTGTTTTATTGCACTTCTCCATATTTAAGACCTTAAATTATTCAAACATTACCTCAAGTCCACAAAGACACACAAGAGATTTCTAGCTCTAATTATACGTTATTAATAAATAAAAGCCACACTGATAAAGTTTCAGAAAATCTAATTACACCCAGAAATCCTATTTTTACTCAAAGTCTATAAACTCTTGTAGATTAAATCAAACTCTTCACTTGAGGAAATTAAACCAACTTTTCAGCAGAAAGTTGACAAGACTTGCTAAATGTTGTCATGACGACACATTTCAATTAAAATCAACCTTCTACACATAATTTAGGGTCCAATTTAGGCTGCACCTGGTTAGAAACTGCATGGCTGTTTCTCTCCTGAGAGGAAAGACCCTCATTTCCATGATGGACGTTGGAAATGAGGGAGGAGTAATGAACAGACAGACTGACACCGTTTCCCAAAGTTGTTTTTGTCATTTTATTCATGGCCTTGACTTGTTTGAATCAAACTAATGTGACTGAAACTCTCCTGGTTGGGCTCAGAGTCGGCGGGATTTACAAAGTTGGTAACAGCTGGTTTAGAAACCGACCCGAACCTCCTCCCTCCTGACGTGTTGATCAAATTACCGACTTCACCTGAATTCACACCACATGATTTATTATCACCGTCATAAACAGCGTTTTCCCTTAAACCGCATTAGAAACGTACAAAGCATGAGATGCCAACCAGATCTTTCCATACTTTCCTCAGTGAAAGTTATGAAATAAAATGAAAGTTTGGTTTATCCTTGTCTGTTTATGCAGCCGACCGACCGCGCAGCATTTTTAAAGTGAAATCAACTAAATAGAAGCGATATTAGGTTACAGATGTGTGTTTTAGACCAGCTTTAAAAGACCCCATTGGTTGTTTTGACGTCCATCATAGCAAAATGGGCGAAGATTCTGACATCAAAAGCAAACGCTAAATAAAGAGTGACAGAAAGTCATGTCACTTCCTGTTTCCTCACTTCCTCTGTCAGACTGAGAGTTAGGCTGCGTTCACACTGCAGCCTGAAGTGACCCAGTTCTGATGTTTCTGACGTAATGTGACCTGTATCCGATCTTTTCATGGCAGTGTGAACAGCTCAGGTCGGATTCTTTTAGAATGTGACTCATATCCGATATGTATCCGATTCAAATGGACCAAACGTCCAGGTCTCATTCATCCCAACTGAACGTCACTGATTCTCAACAAATCTCACTATTCTGAGTCCTGATACGCAAGTGGGAAGAAAAACAACAACCATGACGACTATATGAGGATTAAGTTGTTAATATGTTGCTCCGGTTGGACAACAACTTTAAATATGTAGCTAAGCTCCACCGTTAGCCTCCATGTTTACTAACTCTGAGCTCTTCTTCTTCTATGGCAGTTGGCAGATCACTGAGAACGCTGACGCTACAGCGCCCTCTACTGCGCATGCGGGACACTTTCAGGTCGTTCACACTGCAGAACACATACAGGTCCATTTACTGGCAGTGTGAACGTGTTAAAAAATTGACAACCATTTTTTTGTTAAATTAATATTGGTCTGTAATACTGATTGGGTTTGAGAAAAGTTAAACTTTCCATTTCTGTGTATTGTTTTGAATATTTTCCACTGGATTTGATTGATATACATACATACTACATTATGTTTTGTGATCAACACTGCACCGGTGTTATTTTAATATATTTTAACAGCAGCACCATTGTTAATGTTAATGTGACTGTAGTGTTGAATTTAACGCCAGCTGACTTGGACATATATAGACACTAATGGGTGTTAATTCATTTTTACTGTGTAAATCTCAAACCTTAACCTTTTCTTTCTCTTTCAAGTCTTCTGTCTTAGTTTTACCTCAGACTGATTCATGTTTTACTCTGGTCCAACGTCTCACAGCCACTTCAACCTCGAGTGTGATGAACTGTACAATTAAAGGTTAATGGACTCGTACAGCTGTGAGAGTTGGCCCTAATCGCGTCCCAATTAGAGGTGGTTCTGTTCTGCTCCCCTCCAGACAATTGTCCTTCCTCTTCCTCTGCAGACCGCCACAAAGTAGGGCAGCGGGAGCCGCTTTACGCTCGGCGTATCCCTCATCACTGTCAGGACCGGAGTGGCCTCGCTGTCCGCCGAGTCGCATTAATGAGTGACCCGGTCGACCCCAACGCTGCTAGGAGGGAAATCCAGGAGGTTCGCGGCGCCGTCTCCTTGGCAGCACGGAGGTCAGCATCTACTTTATGTCACAACGTTCACAGTTTGACCTTTTCCAGGAGCTTCCTCAGCAGTTTGGTCATCCAACAACACGGCAAACAAACAGTTAAACAAACAGAGTTTAGATGTTTCTACGGAAGAGGATTAGGGCCACCGAAAAAAACCCAAATAATTCTGAGATTAAAGTCAGAATTCTGAGATTAAAGTCAGAATTCTGAGATTAAAGTCAGAAAGTCAGAATTCTTTTTTTTTTGGTGGCCCTAATCCTCTTCCGTATGTTTCATAATGTGGAAGTTATGAATAAATGTGAGGACATTCCTCTCTTGCACAAACAATGTAAAACATGTTTTTATCTGAAATCGAGGTCTTTGCTTAGCAACAGATTTACTAATAAGCTAAGATTAAATGTTCTGGATATTATTCAAACACCATGAACAACAACAAGGAAATATTAAGAGAAGTAATAAAAGTTGAGACTAAAATGAATTATGTTCCAGTTATTATGAGTCAAACAAAACTCAGAGTTTTTAGTCTGGATGTAAAGGAACTCTGTGTTTCAACTGTTTTTCAGTTTTCTGTAAGTTTGCTCCAGATTTGTGGTAAATAGAAGCTGAATGCTGGTTCTCCTCGTTTGGTTCTGGTTCTGAATGCAGAACCTGAGGGTCTGCAAAGTGACACAACAACAGACCTTTAATCTGTTCAGTGATCTATAAACTACCAGCAGTAGTGACAGACTATAAACTACCAGCAGTAGTTTATAGTCTGTCAGTGAAGGACTGGAGAACCGGGTTTGTCTCTGTCCTCCTGGTTCTAGTCAGAACTCCAGCAGCAGCGTTCTGGACCAGCAGGTTCTGGACCAGCAGGTTCTGGACCAGCAGGGTTCTGGACCAGCAGCTTCCGGACCACCAGCAGGTTCTGGACCAGCAGGGTTCTGGACCTGCAGGGTTCTGGACCAGCAGGGTTCTGGACCAGCAGGGTTCTGGACCAGCAGCTTCCGGACCACCAGCAGGTTCTGGACCAGCAGGTTCTGGACCAGCAGGGTTCTGGACCAGCAGCTTCCGGACCACCAGCAGGTTCTGGACCAGCAGGTTCTGGACCAGCAGGGTTCTGGACCTGCAGGGTTCTGGACCAGCAGGGTTCTGGACCAGCAGGGTTCTGGACCAGCAGCTTCCGGACCACCAGCAGGTTCTGGACCAGCAGGGTTCTGGACCAGCAGGGTTCTGGACCAGCAGGGGTCTGGACCAGCAGGGGTCTGGACCAGCAGGGTTCTGGACCACCAGCAGGGTTCTGGACCAGCAGGTTCTGGACCAGCAGGGTTCTGGACCAGCAGGGTTCTGGACCAGCAGGGTTCTGGACCAGCAGCTTCCGGACCACCAGCAGGTTCTGGACCAGCAGGGTTCTGGACCAGCAGGGTTCTGGACCAGCAGGGGTCTGGACCAGCAGGGGTCTGGACCAGCAGGGTTCTGGACCACCAGCAGGGTTCTGGACCAGCAGGTTCTGGACCAGCAGGGTTCTGGACCAGCAGGGTTCTGGACCAGCAGCTTCCGGACCACCAGCAGGTTCTGGACCAGCAGGGTTCTGGACCAGCAGGGTTCTGGACCAGCAGGGGTCTGGACCAGCAGGGGTCTGGACCAGCAGGGTTCTGGACCACCAGCAGGGTTCTGGACCAGCAGGTTCTGGACCAGCAGGGTTCTGGACCAGCAGGATTCTGGACCAGCAGGTTCTGGACCAGCAGGGTTCTGGACCAGCAGGGTTCTGGACCAGCAGCTTCCGGACCACCAGCAGGTTCTGGACCAGCAGGGTTCTGGACCAGCAGGGTTCTGGACCAGCAGGGGTCTGGACCAGCAGGGGTCTGGACCAGCAGGGTTCTGGACCACCAGCAGGGTTCTGGACCAGCAGGTTCTGGACCAGCAGGGTTCTGGACCAGCAGGGTTCTGGACCAGCAGGTTCTGGACCAGCAGGGTTCTGGACCAGCAGGGTTCTGAACCAGGGTTCTGGACCAGCAGGTTCTGGACCAGCAGGTTCTGGACCAGCAGGTTCTGGACCAGCAGGTTCGTCAGTCTGACCTGCTGCAGAATCAAAGCCACTAGATTCTGGACGAGTTTCTCTGGTCTGAGACCAGAAACCGGGTCAGCAGAACCATTTCAGTTCTCTGGTCCTGAAATGTTCTGCAGCTGCTAGAAGGTCCACTGTGGAACCGGGTTTCTGTGGCTCTGGAAGGTCAGGTCAGCGGTCAGAGGTCATCCTGATCTCTAGTTCCTGGGTGTAATAACTGAAGCTGTGCATTGACTCTAGGTCTATAACTCTAGATCTATAACTCTAGATCTATAACTCTAGATCGCTCCTCTTTAGGTCCAAAGATAATAACTTCAGTTTTGTTTCTGTTGAACTGGAGAACGTTTTGTCACATCCACTCGTTTATCTGTTCTAATGTTTCTGTTCAGTGATCGGATGGGTTCAAAGGTCACCCGGTGACATCGTAAGGCAGAGCTGTGTATCGCCTCTGTAGTCATGGTAACTAATCTTCCTGTTATAATCCGAGCTAATATAAATGTTGAATAGCAAGGGATCCAGGATTGAACCTTCAGGTAGAACATGTGACATTTTTCCTCTCTGATGGACATTTTCCTCTTTGACTTATGTAACGAATCAAAGAGATCCCTGTTGTTTAGGTCAGACTTTAACTAGGCCAGGCCAACGTTGACATGAAATGAACCAAACCACCGCTACGCTCCAGAGGGAAGACCGTTTGCAGATGATGGATGGATGGTTTCCATTCTTCCAGCACCGCGACGAAGCTTTATTGTCGTCACCTTTACAATCTTTCTATCGTCCTTCACCATGTTTTCCTTCAAATCTTTCCGAGTCCTTCGACTGTTTGCCTGCAGACCTTCAGCATCTTAACGGCAGAATAATCAGGATTTCTACATGAAGTTATTTCACTCCCTCCTCCTCCGCCTCACCTTTGATGTCTCTGCGTGTTTGAGAAATCAGTGCATGATATCACAAATGTGATTAATGTTGCGTTGACGTGAGAACGCAGCGGACTGGGAAGCCATGCAGCCGAGTGTTAATGCTGCTCGGTCCTGAATAAGTAAACCAGAACCTCCAAGCAGATCAGCACTGAGATGTTTCAGCGGCGGACGACTTGATGAAGTTTTTCCTCTGACACGTCTCTTTAAATTAATGATCTGCCGGCGTCACTCGCTGTCTTGTGGTCACTTATGGCTGCATTAGCGACTAATGTAAAACTTTCACTGCCATCATTAAAGGATGAAAGTTGCTGTGTGTTGCTGGAGGATCTGATTATTTAAATCCTTTGTAAAATAACCATCTGTATTGTAATATAATTGCACATTTTTGACCTCAGACTGAAATAGTATTGCATTATCACTGATTCTCACTGCTTTGCTGTTTAATTTGTTTGTTTTCTAGAGTGAAAAAAAGTCTTTGAATATATGTGCACACATTTACACTCCACTGCAGAAAGCTACGGTGGCTTATTAGGGCCACTGTATGTAGGCAAAAAGGAGTTAATTCATGTCAACAAAAAGAAAACCACAATTTTGAGATTAATTTCAGAAATTAAAAAAATTAAATTAAAATAAGGATATTTCTGAGTTGCGAAAGTTGAAAATTAGCAAGAGGAAACTTCTAATTTTGAGATTATCTAGAAAGAAAGTTTGAGAAAAAACACTGAGAAATTGTCCAAAGTGTCAAAATTTTCTGACTTCAGAAACTCAGAAATGTTCAAGTTCTTTCTAGGTTTTTCTGAGATTAATGTAAAAAGAAAAAAAATAAAAAATTGTTTTTGCTAGAAAGTTTTTGACTTTTCAAACTCAGAAAAGTCAAACAGTTTCCTAAAAAATTTCAAAATGTATGAGTTGTTTTTTTGGTGTACATTTACTTCTTGTCTTATTTTAAAACAGTCATTTCAGTCAAGCATCCATTAATTCCGATTTATAAAAGTTACACAGTCATTAAGTAGTGACTTAAGTTCAGCCTATTATTTTGTCAGTGAGAATCAGTGGGCCGAGTTCACACACCTGTAGGACGCCAGTTCTTACTGGAGTGTCCTGCCTAATTTAACTGGGATCTCAGTTTGATCCAGTTAAAGGAGCAACTTTTCCCCAAGTGACTGAATCAACTGTAAAAGTTTTTATCTTTTAGGGGGAAATGCAGAAAATTCAACACCTTCCAGAGACTTAAGGTTCTGAATTCGATAACACTTTATTAGAAGGGGGGTGAATAAGACTGTCATGACACTGTCATGAACATGTCATAACTCCTGCTATAAACATGTCATAACACTGCAAATAAACATCTCATGACACTGTCATGAACATGACATAACTCCTATCAAACATGTCATAGCACAGTCATAAACATGTCATAACATGTCATAAACATGACAACACTGTAAATAAACATGTCATGACACTGTCATAAACATGTCATAACACCTGTCATGAATATGTCATAACACGTCAAACATATCAACACAGTCATAAACATGTCATAACAGTTATAAACATGTCATAACAGTTATAAACATGTCAACACCTGTCATGATCATGTCATGACACTGTCAAACATGACATAACACACATTATAAACATGTCATAACAGTCATTAACATGTCATAACAGTTATAAACATGTCATAACAGTTATAAACATGTCAACACCTGTCATGAACATGTCATGACACTGTCAAACATGACATAACACACATTATAAACATGTCATAACACAGTCATAAACATGTCATAACAGTCATAAACATGTCATAACACAGTCATAAACATGTCATAACATGTCATAAACATGACAACACTGTAAATAAACATGTCATGACACTGTCATAAACATGTCATAACATGTCATAAACATGACAACACTGTAAATAAACATGTCATGACACTGTCATAAACATGTCATAACATGTCATAAACATGACAACACTGTAAATAAACATGTCATGACACTGTCATAAACATGTCATAACACCTGTCATGAATATGTCATAACACGTCAAACATAACACAGTCATAAACATGTCATAACAGTTATAAACATGTCATAACAGTTATAAACATGTCATGACACTGTCAAACATGACATAACACACATTATAAACATGTCATAAACATATAACACTGTCATGAACATGTTATAACACATGTCAAACATGACATAACACATGTCATAAACATGACATAACACATGTCATGAATATGAATAAGCCTTCATTAATATTTGACTGTTGTCATAAAGTTTCTTTTGGTAAATTATGACACTTTTAATACACAGTTGACATTCAAAATGTCTTTATGACAACTTGACATTAACCAAGAAATAATTACTGATATAAATTTGTTATAAAATTTGTTATAAGTATTTCTGATCGCACGTTAAAAATTAGGTAACTTTATGTTATTAAAGTTAAAACAGTAATAATTTCTTGGTTAATGTCAAGTTGTCAAAATAATGTCAACTTTGTATTAAGTGTCATAATTTACCGAATGACGCTTTATGACAACAGTTATGAATATTTATGAAGGCTTATTCATGTTCATGACAGGAGTTATGACGTGTTTATGACAGTGTTATGAGATATTTATGACATGTTTATGACAGTCTTATTCACCCCCCTTCAAATAAAGTGTTACCAAAAATACCTTTGACTTAATGTTTAAATGAACTCCAGTCGACATTCTGCTGGTATTAAAATGTAGACGGTAGAGAAAAATAAGAGTGAATGTCCAGTCGACATTAAACATGGATGAGTTTTTACCCTGTAAAGTCGACATCAGTCTGCAGTGACAGTCGGTTATTATTTGTTCTGTTTGTGTGAAATTCTTCTTCTGCTGCTGCTGCTGAGATGCTTTCATAAATGAGATGACCTTCACTTTGTCGGAGACTTGTCCTTTAATTTTCTGCTTCCTTTGGATGAATCCGAGTGTTAGAGGACAGATTCCATCAGCCGAGGCCACCAGGCCCGTTTCTGCTGCTCGTCCTGAGCCACGTCTTTAGAAATACCTGAAAATGTTTGTCAAGGTGCAAAAAGAAAATCTGGTGCAGCTGAGAATTTACAAAAACAACAATCATTTTAAAATCCATGTTAGACTAAAAGTCATTTAAATAGTTTAATAAATGTGTTAGTATCTTTCCAGTGCTACAATTTTGATCCATTGATTCTTTGAAAGACTCGACTAACTGTTCAATTCACTGCGTTACGTGTTGAGATGGATATACTTTCACTGAACATCTTTTTCTTTATGGCCTCTAAATGTTTTTAAGAAGTAAACCGACCATAGTCTTAAATAATGGTTGAATTCTGAAGCTTTTTGTGTAACTTGTCTTATTCTTATCATTCGATTATTAAAAGCTTTTCAAATTCTCTCACATAAAACCACAAACTAACATATTATTGGGATTTTATGTGACAGACACAAAATGACCCAAGAAAGAAAATTAAACGTAGTTTAAAATTATTTTTAAACAAAAATCTGAAAAGTGTGGCATGCATTTGAACTGGTTCTGAATTAAAAATCCATCCATTCTCTTTGCACCCAGTGGACCCAGTGGGGTCGGGAGGAGCTGCTGCCTGTCCAGCAAACGTTTCAGTGCGAGGCGGGGTCACCTGGACGGGTCACCTGGACGGGTCACCTGGACACCTGGACGGGTCAGCTGGTCACCTGGACGGGTCACCAGGACGGGTCACCTGGACGGGTCAGCTGGTCACCTGGACGGGTCACCTGGTCACCTGGACGGGTCACCTGGTCACCAGGATGGGTCACCTGGTCACCTGGACGGGTCACCTGGTCACCTGGACGGGTCACCTGGACGGGTCACCTGGTCACCTGGACGGGTCACCTGGACGGGTCACCTGGTCACCTGGACGGGTCACCTGGACGGGTCACCAGGATGGGTCACCTGGTCACCTGGACGGGTCACCTGGATGGGTCACCAGGACGGGTCACCAGGATGGGTCGCCTGGACGGGTCAAGGGTCGCCTGAACGGGTCACCAGGACGGGTCACCAGGATGGGTCGCCTGGACGGGTCAAGGGTCGCCTGAACGGGTCACTAGGACGGGTCACATGGTCCCCTGGACGGGTCACCTGGTCACCTGGACGGGTCACCTGGTCACCTGGACGGGTCACCAGGACGGGTCACCTGGTCAACTGGACGGGTCACCAGGACAGGTCACCTGGTCAACTGGACGGGTCACCTGGACGGGTCAAGGGTCGCCTGAACGGGTCACCAGGACGGGTCACAAGGTCCCCTGGACGGGTCACCTGGTCACCTGGACGGGTCACCTGGTCACCTGGACGGGTCACCAGGACGGGTCACCTGGTCAACTGGACGGGTCACCAGGACAGGTCACCTGGTCACCAGGATGGGTCACCTGGACGGGTCAAGGGTCGCCTGAACGGGTCACCAGGACGGGTCACATGGTCCCCTGGACGGGTCACCTGGTCACCTGGACGGGTCACCTGGTCACCTGGACGGGTCACCAGGACGGGTCACATGGTCCCCTGGACGGGTCACCTGGTCACCTGGACGGGTCACCTGGACGGGTCACCTGGTCACCTGGACGGGTCACCTGGTCACCTGGACGGGTCACCTGGTCACCAGGATGGGTCGCCTGGACGGGTCAAGGGTCGCCTGAACGGGTCACCGACAGGTCACAGGTCACCTGGACGGGTCACCTGGACGGGTCCTGGTCACCTGGACGGGTCACCTGGTCACCTGGACGGGTCACCTGGTCACCTGGACGGGTCACCTGGTCACCAGGACGGGTCGCCTGGACGGGTCACCTGGTCACCTGGACGGGTCACCTGGTCACCTGGACGGGTCACCTGGACGGGTCAAGGGTCGCCTGAATGGGTCACCTGGATGGGTCGCCTGGTCGCCTGGATGGGTCGCCTGGACGGGTCAAGGGTCACCAGGACGGGTCACCAGGACGGGTCACATGGTCCCCTGGACGGGTCACCTGGTCACCTGGACGGGTCACCTGGACGGGTCACCTGGTCACCTGGACGGGTCACCTGGTCACCTGGACGGGTCACCTGGTCACCAGGACGGGTCGCCTGGACGGGTCACCTGGTCACCTGGACGGGTCACCTGGTCACCTGGACGGGTCGCCTGGACGGGTCAAGGGTCACCAGGACGGGTCGCCAGGACGGGTCACCTGGATGGGTCGCCTGGACGGGTCAAGGGTCACCAGGACGGGTCGCCTGTCTGTTGCAGGTGTTAAAAGTCCAAATATCTAAAAATCTTCTGGGTTTTTCTGCACCAGCTTTGCATTAAATATTCAGCTCTCAGTCAAATTGCATCAAACACTTTTGTAGATAAAAATGTTCCATACCAGCAAAATGTCTGGGAAACTAAACGATGTTCATGATTCATAACAACTAAATAAAAATAGATTTTTATACAACTTGACTGAAATGTTTAATTTAAAAATGAGTTCAAATTGAATCCGGAAATGTTTCCAAATCAGACACATAAATCTGCTAAAGCTGAAGCTTTAGTCGTCACCTTTTCAGTCATAATTAAAAAATAATCAAAAACATTTAAAAATAAATGAAAAAACATCAGAATCTTAGAAGAAACTTTAATTATTACATAACATTCTGTCTCCAGAGATATAAATATACAATAAATGAGGGACTGATCAGGACTTTTTCACACAGTCTGGATAATTAAGGTGTTTAACACTCTGAACGCTTCATTTTCTTGCAATTATCATGAATTATGTTAATTAATCCATCCCGTCTCCGTCCCGTCTCTGTCCCGTCTCCATCCCGTCTCTGTCCCGTCTCCATCCCGTCTCCATCCAGTCTCTGTCCCGTCTCCATCCTGTCTCCATCCCGTCTCCATCCCGTCTCCATCCCGTCTCCGTCCCGTCTCTGTCCCGTCTCGTCCCGTCTCCATCCTGTCTCCGTCCCGTCTCCATCCTCGTCTCTGTCCCGTCTCCATCCTGTCTCTGTCCCGTCTCTGTCCCGTCTCCATCCCGTCTCCGTCCGTCTCAGCTGTCTCTGTCCTCTGTCCCGTCTCCATCCCGTCTCGTCCCGTCTCTGTCCTGTCTCCATCCTCCAGCTGTCTCTGTCCCGTCTCCGTCCCGTCTCTGTCCCGTCTCTGTCCCGTCTCCATCCTGCTGTCTCTGTCCCGTCTCCATCCCGTCTCCATCCCGTCTCCATCCCGTCTCTGTCCCGTCTCCATCCTGTCTCCATCCCGTCTCCATCCCGTCTCCATCCCGTCTCCGTCCCGTCTCTGTCCCGTCTCATGTCCCGTCTCCATCCGTCTCCGTCCCGTCTCCATCCTGTCTCTGTCCCGTCTCCATCCTGTCTCTGTCCCGTCTCTGTCCCGTCTCCATCCCGTCTCCGTCCTCCTGTCTCTGTCCCGTCTCCGTCCCGTCTCCATCCCGTCTCCGTCCTGTCTCTGTCCCGTCTCCATCCAGTCTCTGTCCCTCTCCATCCCGTCTCCGTCCCGTCTCTCCTGTCTCTGTCCCGTCTCCATCCGTCTCTGTCCTGTCCCGTCTCCATCCCGTCTCTGTCCCGTCTCCGTCCCGTCTCTCTGTCCCGTCTCTTCCCGTCTCCATCCGTCTCTGTCCGTCTCCATCCGCTCCCCCGTCTCCATCCCGTCTCTGTCCCGTCTCCATCCTGTCTCTGTCCGTCTCTGTCCCGTCTCCATCCCGTCTCCCGTCCCCAGCGTCTCTGTCCCGTCTCCGTCCCGTCTCATCCGTCCCGTCTTCCTCCCGTCTCTGTCCGTCTCCATCCAGTCTCTGTCCCGTCTCCATCCGTCTCCGTCCCGTCTCGTCCTCCTGTCTCTGTCCCGTCTCCATTCCCGTCTCTGTCCTCGTCTCCTCCGTCTCTGTCCTCTCCATCCTCTCTGTCTCTCGTCCCGTCTCCGTCCCGTCTCTGTCCCGTCTCTGTCCCGTCTCCATCCGTCTCTGTCCCGTCTCCGTCCCGTCTCCATCCCGTCTCCGTCCGTCCTTCCGTCTCCGTCCCGTTCTCCGTCCCGTCTCCATCCTGTCCTCCATCCCGTCTCTGTCCCGTCTCCATCCCGTCTCCATCCCATCTCCGTCCCGTCTCTGTCCCGTCTCTGTCCCGTCTCTGTCCCGTCTCCTGTCCGTCGTTCTGCCGTCTCCCCGTTCTCCAGTCCCTGTCTCCATCCGTCTCTGTCCCGTCTCCATCCCGTCTCTGTCCCGTCTCTCCCGTCCCCATCCCGCTCGTCCTCTCGCGTCTCCGTCCCACTCCATCTCCGTCTCTCCCGTTCTCCTCCGTCTCTGTCCCGTCTCCGTCCCGTCTGTCCCATCTCCATGTCTCCATCCCGTCTCTGGTCCCGCGTCTCCATCCCGTCTCTGTCCCGTCTCCGTCCTCCAGCTGTCTCTGTCCCGTCTCCGATCCCGTCTCGTCCCGTCTTCCTGTCCCGTCTCTCTCCCGTCTCTGTCCCGTCTCCATCCCGCTCTGTCCCTCTCCGTCCCGTCTCCGTCCCGTCTCTGTCCCGTCTCCATCCCGTCTCCATCCCGTCTCCGTCCCGTCTCCATGTCCCGTCTCCGTCTCCCGTCTCCATCCCGTCTCTGTCCCGTCTCTGTCCCGTCTCCATCCTGTCTCCGTCCCCGTCTCCATCCTGTCTCCATCCCGTCTCTGTCCCGTCTCCATCCCGTCTCTGTCCCGTCTCCGTCCTCCAGCTGTCTCTGTCCTCGTCTCCATCCCGTCTCCATCCTCCGTCTCCGTCCCGTCTCTGTCCCGTCTCCATCCTTCTCCATCCTGTCTCCTGTCCCGTCTCTGTCCCGTCTCCATCCCGTCTCTGTCCCGTCTCCGTCCTCCAGCTGTCTCTGTCCCGTCTCCATCCCGTCTCCGTCCCGTCTCTGTCCCGTCTCTCTCCCGTCCTCCTCTCCATCCCGTTCTCCCGTCTCTGTCCTCTCGTCCCGTCTCTCCCGTCCCCGTCTCGTCCCGTCTCGTCCCGTCTCGTCCCGTCTCTCGTCCCGTCTCTCGTTCGCCGTCTCCGTCCCGTCTCCTCCCGTCTCCGTCCGTCTCCGTCCCGTCTCCGTCCCGTCTCTCTTGTCCCGTCTCTGTCCCGTCTCTGTCCCGTCTCCATCCCGTCTCCGTCCCGTCTCTGTCCCGTCTCTGTCCCGTCTCCTCCCGTCCTCCCGTCTTCGTGTCCCCGTCTCCGTCCCGTCTCCTCCTGTCTCCGTCCCGTCTCCATCCTGTCTCCGTCCCGTCTCCATCCTGTCTCTGTCCCGTCTCCGTCCCGTCTCTGTCCCGTCTCCGTCCCGTCTCCATCCTGTCTCCGTCCCGTCTCCATCCTGTCTCCGTCCCGTCTCCATCCTGTCTCCGTCCCGTCTCCATCCCGTCTCTGTCCCGTCTCCGTCCTCCAGCTGTCTCTGTCCCGTCTCCGTCCCGTCTCTGTCCCGTCTCCATCCTGTCTCCATCCCGTCTCTGTCCCGTCTCTGTCCCGTCTCTGTCCCGTCTCCATCCCGTCTCTGTCCCGTCTCCATCCCGTCTCTGTCCCGTCTCCGTCCTCCAGCTGTCTCTGTCCCGTCTCCATCCCGTCTCCATCCCGTCTCTGTCCTGTCTCCGTCCTCCAGCTGTCTCTCAGACATCATAATCCCTCTGATGTCTCCAGGAGGAGCTGAATCCATTAGAGCCCATCGTGCTGCTGCTGATTTGCAGGCCTCACACTGATCCCTGTGTCACTTTGTTGATGTGACAGAATCGTTTCTTCATATTTGGTGTGTCCTGATCTTATTTTAATGAGCTGTTTTTTCCCTTGATTGCAAATGATTAAAAGAAGCAGTGCAGAAGTTAGCACTAATTGAGCCATAAATACATTAACGCTCTCATATTGCCTCAGATCCCACATGTTCAGGGTTTAATGATGGTGGAGAATTAAAGGTGAATATATTTAATACTAATTTCATTAAATATACCACACATAGCCTCCGTTAGCTTGGATAAACACTGCAGCCTTTCTGAATGTCTGCAGAATCGATCTCCGGGTTGTCGGCTCATCATTCGAATAAATGGCTTTAATATGGAGCTTTAATTATTTATTTCCACCAAAATTTATTTTAAAAACAAGCTCTGAGTTTTTAAGTCTATTTATGTTCTCTAATGAACACAGAGCAAAAATATGGCTCAGATATAAACATAAACCTTCACTGATATTTGGATTAATGCCCCAAGTTGCACCACGACCTCCGACCTTCGGCCTGTTAATCCCCTAACAGCAGAGCTAGTTTTCAATTTAGCTCTTCAGTGTCTTTGCTAACTTTGAAAATATTCATGCTCTTATTTGAAGGGGTGTAGACTGTTTATACACATTCTCCACCATGATGCAGCAAATGACATTTATTCTGTACCCAGAATGCATTGCAGTGCTGTAAACAATCTGCTTCTGTCCTGCCTGCTTTATGACCGAAGTCCTACTGTGATCAGTTAGGTTCCCAAACTGTGGGGCACACCCCCTAGGGGGGGCACTGTCCCATTGCAAGGGGGGCAAGGGAAGCCGACTGGATGAAAAAACCAAAAACAACAAAAAAAAAAAAACATGGACGCTGTATGCGCTGGGTTTTTACCTTAGAATGTCCAACTCTCTGTTATTCCTCTGTCAATTTGATACAGAGGAATCTGATAAAACCTGTCACTTTTATCAGCTGTTAAAACTGTTTAATCCGTTGTTAACATGTGGTAACCTGTTTTTCTGAGCCGCCTTTAAACGCAACATGACTCTACGACGCTCCGCTGGGTTTACATCTGTGCAGCAGCGAAGGAGACCTGATGCTGCTGCTGTGTAGAGCTACGCAGGTGTGTTAGAATCATGGCAGCAAACCAACAAAACGCAAAGAACTTTTCACATTTTTTCCCAAAACTAACGGACTGAGTTGAGTGAAGCTGCTGGATGCAGGTAAAGTAGCTAAAAGATGACTAGTGTTGAGGAATAATGAGTATTTTTAGTGTTTAATTCAGTTGAAACTTTTTGAACAATTTTCTTGATTTTGAATGGGTTTGTGTTGGTGGTTTGGAACTTTTAAAACTTATGCCTGGGTAAGTATTGACACAGTGAGATCTGCAGGAGAGTTTCTCCCCGGACTCCTGTGGTTCTATCACACAAGACAGGAGGCCATAGATTAACATATCCAGGGAGCCAGATGACACTATCACTTTAAATTATCTTGGGAAACAAGAACTTAGCCAGTTTACGGGAGATCTAAAGCCTTCCGTGGACATCTGGGTTGGTGTAAACTGTTTTAAATCATTAACATTTAATTTGTAAAAGATTTCTCTTAGTTATAGCATGCTCTGACAGAAAATTGTGTTATCTAGTTTTAGAATTAATTTAGTCAATTATTAATGTATTTGAAATTGTATTATTCCTGACTGTTAGAATCAAATAAAAATGTTTTGTATTAGAAAACAGGAATTGTACTCTAATATTTTCTGATCATATGTATTGCTTTTTTGGTTTGATATCAGGACGGGTCCTTGGAGAGGCTGAATGCACAACATATTGGGTTTCTGGAGATAATTTTTTATTGAATTAAAATACAACAATTACAGGTTTGTTCCTGGCAGAGCGGGAGAGAAACCAGAATTTCACAATTATATGTGAAATTCCTTCATCTGTCACTCCTGACCCAGATGGCTGAAAGCCGGATAGTGTAAGAAAATTAATTTAAAATAAGTTAGTTTTAAGATGTAACATGACTTGATTGAAATAGCCTAATTATAGTTTTAAAATTTATGACTTATTCTGACCTATTGACCTTTATTTTACCTGTACGTAGAGTAAATTGTTAAGATCTCAGATCTGCCCTTTTGTCTCTCTGGGAAATAATCAGTAGGAAGTTCCAGCTTTCTTCACATTGATCTGCGAAAGCCAGAGTTTGGACAGTCTGCTCCACCTTATCTAAAACAAAGGGAGAAGCTGGTCTTTGATCTGCTGAACAAATTGCAGGGAGTTTCTAAATTTGAAAAGGGTCAGAGACAGCTTCCAGTTGGTCAAGCAGAGATACGCCTTATTTGAATACATTAAAGAGGAAAACACACCTACAAGTATAAAAGTTTATGCTCAAGGGAAAATAATTCAGAAAAAGCTGATTTTAGTTGCTTCTACACCAGCTTTCTCAGAGGACGCGTCCTTCATATTTGTCTGTCCTGTGTTCTCAGGAAACCAAAGTATGTCTCTGTGTTTCTCTAGTTCTCTGTTCGCGGCCACGCAAGAGGACCCGGGATTTTAGGAAGAAGTAGAGCCACTTTGTTCTTTTTCTAAATTATATAATAATTCTTCCTCAACACTAGTTAATATCAATACAGCACCTTAAGCTTAACAAGTAGCCTCAGGCTACCAATGTTGTTGTCTATGTTCAGCTAATTCATTTCCCCCAAACAAGTTTGAAACAGGGAGTCTCTAAGAATCCTCTTCTTCTTCTTCCCACCACTTTTGTCCATCAACAAGCTTCTGCCTGGTTGTTTGACCACTTTTCTTGTCAAAAGTCCAGGAAAAATTTTTAATCTAAAAAAACCCAACAAGGCTGCAGTTGACAGGTTACTCTCCATTGATGTTTACATTTTATCTACATTTTTTTTATTACATCAGTGATTACCTTGCATATTTTGTTGCAATATTAACATAAAAGCCCTGTGAAGGGAAGGCATGGCAGAGGAGGACAGGATGTCGGAAAGCAGAGGCTGCAGGCGTTTCTGTCCCTCATTCAAGCTTATGCAGATGGATTCAGCGCTAAAACACTCAAATCGATGCCAAGCACAGAAAGCAAAGGTGGATTAATGAAGGATGCATCCACTCTGAAGCTGCTTCGCTATTTTTCATGCAGAAAAGTGGACAGTGCATTTCAATTTACCTTAATTTACAACGGCGGCTGGTGGTGTTAATATAATAGGCCTTCAGATTAATCCAGGTAGGAAGAAGTACTTTTTCGACCACTCGTCCTTGACTTGGTCCATCCCACCTAATTATTTATAACCAGGCTGCAGATAGAGTCTGCTCAAGAAAAGGCTTCTTACTCCAGCTGTTTCAGTGTTAGCGTTTATCTCCCTCAACTCCTCAACATCTACCAGATAATTGACTTTTATAGACACAAGTTTTATCAAATCTCCACCTCATTTTATGTCCAAATTGTGAGTTCCAATTCAAACCTCTGCAAAGGTTTAATGATCCAAAAATCCAATGTGTTTCTATGTGGACGGAGTTTTTATTTGTATTTTTTTACCCAATATGGTAATCTAAAATGTTAAAAATTATATTTCATAAATTAAAATGGACCATGGTTCCTTGTGGCCTAATTTGACTGAGCATGCTCATTAATTATTGTGCTTTTATATTAGTGCTAATCTGAGCTGCAGATCATTAAGAAAGAAAACATTAATAAAAGTTATTTTAAAAACATTTTCTATCACAAAAAGACAAAATAAGTCTAGAACTGTAGTAATTTATTATATAGAAGCTAATGCTAATTAATGTTAGCATGCTAATATAAGCATCGGTATTTTTAAAAAAGCTAATTTCTGTAATTTTTGTCAATTTGATATACAGATTTCCAAAACAATTACAAAAATGTGGATGTACTCAGTTCAAACGGCTTGAATTGAAATGTGAGAATAAACGGGCTAAAGTTTAAAGATGTAGATGTTAACATGCTAATGTGAGCAAAGGGCTGGTGGCTATTATTAAGGTCAGTCAGTAAAAAGGTGGAGTCATTTTTATTTTATTTATTTCTAGACTTAAAATTACATGAAAGTGTCCAAAAACCATTTTAACCTGAAGAGATGAAACACACTGAAGATATTAAACGTTTGTAAACCTCTGACATCATTTTTGAACAGTTTCTTGTTTCTAACTCCACTCAGTAGGAATGTTGCTGTTGTAGGTTCCGGTCTGAGACGTGGCGTCTGGGCAGAGACGTTACGTTTTTGTCGGTTTTCACACATCGGTCCGGCTGTCAGCCCTCCTGAGCGCAGCTCCAACTATAACGCCACCGCCGGCGTGTTGACAGTCCTGTTGACTTTCTCTCCCTTGTGGCTTTGACAGCAGAAATAAATGATGATGTTCCCTCTTTTTGACTCAAACTGCCTCAGAAAATCTTCAATAATATATTTGTGGCAAAATAATGTTGGAGTCGGGTCCTTTATTAAGGATACTGACTGGATAATTCATCTATAATTACCATCTATTGTGAATACTTTGTTTAAATAACACCTTATGAGTGGCTGTAGTTTTTCTCACATTGAAGTTTAGTGATCGCAGGAATCTGTTCGCCAAATTTATGGAAATATAAACTAAACCATTTTCAATTCTACAGATTTACATTTCAGGAAGATCCATCCATCCATTTTCTAGCACCCTGGTCCCTCAGTGGGGTCAGGAGATGGTGGTTCCTCTCCAGCTAACGCTCTGGGTGAGAGGTGGGGTCACCTGGATAGGTCACCAGTCTGTCACAGGGCAACCTGGACAAACAACCATGCACAAACGCACTCACACCGAGGGACAATTTGGAGAGGCCAACTAACCAGACAGTCATGTTTTTGAACTGTGGGAGGAAACTGGAGTACCTGGAGAAACACACCATGCACAGGGAGAACATGGAGACTCCATGCAGAAAGACTGGGGCTGGGAATCAAACCCAGAACCTTCTTGCTGCAAGGCAACAGCTCTACCAACTGCTCCACTGTGCAGCCCTACAGTGTTTAGCAAAATATATATAATTCTTAAAATAAGTAAATAAAAAATAGGATTCCTCAGTGTTAATCAGGATTTGGTAAAATGTCAAACATTATATATAAATGTTTGAAATTCTCTTCTGGATTGATGAATAAAAGCACATTTTCAAACCTTGTTCCAGTCACGCAGGTTTAAAGATTAACCTCAAAAATGAAAAGAAAAACAGTCTATTCCACAGTTAAACATTTTTTTCTTCAATCACATGTTACATTTCCACTTCTGATTAAAATTCACCTCCTCCTTGGGCTGCCACCCAAACGTGTAGTGAGGGTCTGCTGGGAACGGCTGGCGGAGTGAGACGGAGCTTTAACTCCCACCTCCGGCAGAACTTCAAACACGTTCCGGGGACATTGAGTCTGAGTGGACCATGTTCCGTGCCTCCATCGCCGAGGCGGCTTATCGGAGCTGTGGCCGCAAGGTCGTTGGTGCCTGTCGCGGCGGCAACCCTCGAACCCGTTGGTGGACACCTTCGGTGAGGGATGCTGTCAAGCTGAAGAAGGAGTCCTATGGGGTCTTTTTGGCCTGTGGGACTCCAGAAGCAGCTGATGGTACCGGCGGGCGAAGCGGCATGCGGCTCGGGTGGTCGCTGAGGCCAAAACTCGGGCGTGGGAGGAGCTTGGAGAGGTCATGGAGAAAGACTTCCGTACGGCTTCGAGGCGATTCTGGTCCACCATCCGGCGTCTCAGGAGGGGGAAGCAGTGCAGCACCAACACTGTTTACAGTGGGGATGGTGGCTGCTGACCTCGACTCGGGACGTTGTGGGTCGGTGGGCGGAAAACTTCGAAGACCTCCTCAATCCCACCAACATGCCTTCTGTTGAGGAAGCTGAGCCTGTGGACTCTGGGTTGGGCTCTCCAATCTCTGGGGACGAGGTCACCGAGGGGTCAAGAAGCTCCTCGGTGACCTCAGGGCCCCGGGGTGGATGAGATCCGCCCGGAGTTCCTTAAGGCTCTGGATGTTGTAGGGTTGTGTTGGCTCAGGCGATTCTGCAATATCGCATGGACATCGGGGGCAGTTCCTCTGGATTGGCAGACCGGGGTGGTGGTCCCCCTGTTTAAAAAGGGGGACCGGAGGGTGAGCTCCAATTACAGAGGGGTCACACTCTTAAGCCTCCCTGGTAAGGTCTATTCAGGGGTCCTGGAGAGGAGGGTCCGTCGGATAGTCGAACCTCGGATTCAGGAAGAGCAGTGTGGTTTTCGTCCTGGTTGTGGAAACTGGACCAGGTCTACACCCTCAGCAGGTCCTGGAGGGTTCTGGGAGTTCGCCCAACCAGTCTACATGTGTTTTGTGGACTTGGAGAAGGCGTTCGACCGTGTCCCTCGGGGGGCCTTGTGGTGGTTCTCCGGGAGTATGGGGTACCGGGCCCTTTGATACGGGCTGTCAGGTCCCTGTATGACCGGTGTCAGAGTCTGGTCCGCATTGCCGGCAGTAAGTCGGGCTCGTTTCCGGTGAGAGTTGGACTCCGCCAAGGCTGCCCTTTGTCACCGATTCTGTTCATTACTTTCATGGACAGAATTTCTAGGCGCAGCCGAGGTGTTGAGGGGATCCGTTTTGGTGGCCTTAGGATCGCATCTCTGCTTTTTGCAGATGATGTGGTCCTGTTGGCTTCATCAGATCGTGATCCGCGGCTCTCGCTGAAACGGTTCGCGGCCGAGTGTGAAGCGGCCGGGATGAGGCTCAGTGCCTCCAAATCCGAGGCCATGGTCTTGAGCCAGAAAAGGGTAGAGGTCCTTCTCCGGGTCAGGGGGGTCGTCCTGCCTCAAGTGGAGGAGTTTAAGTATCTGGGGATCTTGTTCACGAATTAGGGAAGAGGGGAGATCGACAGGCGGATTGGGGCGGCGTCTGCCGTGACGCGGCGCTGTACCGGTCCGTCGTGGTGAAGAGAAGCTGAGTCAAAAAGCAAAGCTCTCGATTTACCGGTCGATCTACTTTTCCACCCTCATCTATGGTCATGAGCTTTGGGTCATGACCGAAAGAACGAGATCACGGATACAAGCGGCCGAAATGGGTTTCCTCCGCAGGGTGGCCGGGCTCTCCCTTAGAGATAGGGTGAGAAGCTCGGTCATCCGGGAGGGACTCAAAGTAGAGCCGCTGCTCCTCCACGTCGAGAGGAGCCAGTTGAGGTGGCTCGGGCATCTGGTCAGGATGCCTCCTGGACGCCTCCCTGGTGAGGAGTTCAGGTCCCACCGGGAGGAAGGGAGACCCAGGACACGCTGGAGGGACTATGTCTCTCGGCTGGCCTGGGAACGCCTTGGGGTTCCTGGAGGAGCTGGAAGACGTGGCTGGGGAGGGAAGTCTGGGCCTCCCTTCTGAAGCTGCTGCCCCCGAGACCAGATCCCGGATACGCGGAAGAAAATGGATGGATGGATGGATGGATGGATTAAAATTCACATAAACCACCATGAAGCAGAACTAATGAGGGAAACAATCTCTAAATGTTATTAAATATCAGTTTTACTTTGATGAACAGGTTGAAACATTTAATGCAGGTTTAAAACTGATCATCAATAAAACAAGAGAAAAGAAACAATCAGTAGAGAAGTGAAATAAACTCTGAGGTAAAAGAATTTTATTTGACTTTATAACTAATGAGAAGCTGAAGCAGAAAATAACTGACTTCCTGCTGAGGATGTTTCCAAGCTCTGCTCTCCAGCACATGGACTTCACTTGCAGAGTCACTCAGATTCATCTTCATCAGATCAACGATCAACAGGACAGATGATCAGAGGGGCAGAGTTTTTACCTCCATTGTTAAGATATGGACTGAAGTATGGGTAGAGTTTCTCCTTGAAGCAGCAGCCAGTAAAGGAGAAGATCAGAGCTGCAGCATCTACATCATAGAAGGAGACCAGACCCTCCTCATAATCCACAAACACCCCGACCTTCTGAGGACCAGGATGGAGATGGAGACGGACTGCAGGGCCAGCAAGAGCTTTATACTCATTTCCATTTCTCAACCTAATAGTCCAGTAACCGTCCTCAGGACTCAGTGTGATGTCTTCCTTCCTGTTGATGGATTCTCTGGCCACTCCTAAATCCCAGTCAGTCTTTCCTTTAACCTGAACCTCAAAGTAAAATCTGCCTGAAGAGAAACTCTGCTGTCCTAAAACACATGGACACTCATCAAATCTCTCTGGATTGTCTGGAAGTTTCTTCCAATCATCTCCATCTTTCACCTGTTTTCCATCCTCAGACAGGATGAGACTAGGATGAGCCGTATCAGGATCCAGAGTCACATCAACAGCAAACTGCTGGACCCTCTTCATCTCAACCTCCATCAATATCTCCATCATCCTCTTCATCTCCTCCTCCAGCTGAGCCACAGCTCTGACCACAGTCCCCTCATAGTATGGTGGATGAACTCTGACCTCTGTCCAGCTCTTGGTGGGTGGAGCATCTTTCAGGGAGGAGAAGCTTTGGAGGAGGTGGAGGGGATCTTCATCCTGTGAGAGCTGCTTCACCTCAGAGCTCCTCTTCTTCAGCTCAGAGATCTCCTGCTCCAGATCTCTGATGAAGTCTTCAGCCTGTTTCTCTGCAGCTTCCTGTTTGTCTTGGATCTCCTTGATTAGCTCCTTCAGGCCTCTCACAGCAGACTCCATCAGAGTTGTGAAGACCTGAACACCTTCTGCTTTCTCTCTGTCTGCTGCATCTCTGCTGATCTTCACCGACTCTCTGATCTCCTGGATCTTCAGTCGTCTCTCCTGGATCATCTCCTGAACTTCAGCCTGCGTCTTCCTCAGCTCTGCCTTCTTTCCTTCAGATTCTTCTCTCAGAGGAACAAACTCGTGGTTCTTGTGGTCTAAAACAGGACAGAGTGAGCAGACGCATGTCTGGTCGGTCCTACAGAACAGCTCCAGAGGTTTATCGTGCTGCAGACACATCCTGTCCTCCAGGTTCTCCACCGGCTCCATCAGCTGATGTTTCTTCAGACGTGGAGCCGTCAGGTGAGGCTCCAGGTGAGTCTGGCAGTAGGAGAGCAGACACACCATGCAGGACTTCAGGGCCTTCAGTTTGGGTCCAGTGCAGACGTCACAGGGAACTTCTCCTGGTTTGGCAGCTTGTTGCTCTGAGCTGCTGCTGGCTTCCTGCTGAGCTTCACCTCTGAACTGATCAACCATCTCTTTAAATAAAGTGTTGACTCTCAGCTGAGGCCTGGAGACGAAATTCTCGTTGCACAGAGGACACTTGCAGGGAACATTTGCATCCCAGAGCTGAGTGATGCAGGTTTTGCAGAAGTTGTGTCCACATGGTGTGGAGACTGGATCAGTGAACACATCCAGACAGATGGAGCAAAGAAACTGATCTTTAGACTTCAGGTTTCTGCCAGAAGACATTTCTGAAGTCTGAGGACAGAGCAGAGAAAACTTCAGTTAAAACAAGTTGATTAAGGGGCAGTTTGAGTGTTTTAGAGTCAGGAAGGGCCATTTTATAGCCCAGTAACACTTTATTTGGAGGTTTGAGCATAAAACTGACATGATGAACATGAAGGAGTTTTCATGAATGTTTGATCATCTTCATGAAGTAACATTCATTAAATGATACTTTTAATCAAAGACAACACTTTTTTGGACTTTTAATGCAAGTTTTTATGTAACTTTGCATTAAAAATGTCATTATTTGCAGAATGACACTTCATGACAACATTCATGAAGACTCCATGTTTATGACAGTCTGTCATGATTTGGGTTTTGTGAGGTGAGATAGGATGCAGGCAGACCCAGGATGAAGTGATGATGATCAATATTTAATTAAATAAGCCATAGTACAGAACGGGCAGCAAGACGGTGACACACGACGTAACACCACGAGTTTCCGACAACCGACGAAGACAACAGGTGGACTTAAATACATGAGATGGGTAATCAGGAAGCTAGACACAGCTGGGATCAATCAACAGGGAAGACACCGAGACAGGACTCAGGGAACAGGATAACACAGAGAAAACTCAAAAATAAACGCACAGAAACACGGATCATGACAGTATCCCCTCCTCAAGGGGCGACTACCAGACGCCCAACAGAAGAGTCCAAAAAACAAAATGACCCAAAAGGATGGGTGGAGGGGCAACGGCAGGAGGGCAAGATCTCCAGAAAACAGTCCCAAACAAAAAACAACCCAACAGGGAGGGCGGAGAGGCCCTAGGGGCCTAGAGTCCAGAAAACAAAACTAAATATAACAGGAACTCAAACACAGGATAACAGTCCTGGGGCCGCCCACGGAACAGGAGGCAGAGCTTGGACCGTGGAGGGCCGGACAGAGTGCCGGGTGGAGGAGGCTCTGGAGACGGGGGTTCGGGTGGAGCAGGCTCTGGAGACGGGGGCTCGGGAGGAGCAGGCTCTGGAGACGGGGGCTCGAGTGGAGCAGGCTCTGGAGACGGGTGGTGGTGGAGTGGAGAGAATGCAGGAGACCCAGATGAGATGAAAACACAGGGGCTCAGCACAGGTAGCAACTGACTCAAAAACAAGACTGACACAATGAGCTGATACGACGAGGATCCGACAACAGAAGCAGACTACAGGTAGACTTAAATACACAAGAAGGGTAATCAGACAACTAGACAGCTGGGATCAATCAACAGGGAGGACAGGACAGAGACTCACAGGGAAACAGGACTAAACACAGAAAATCTCAAAATAAATACACAGAAAACACAGATCACAACAATGTCAGTCCTCACCCCTTCAAACAGTGTTACCCAATCCAATAACTGTTAGTTTAAGTTGTAATAAAATTATATCAGTCAATATTGACTTTTAACGAGCTCAGCAGTTCCACCAGGTGTTTGCTAATTACTGCTGGCTAGTCTGAAGGAGCCGAGTGGGGGAGTCGTAGGGTTGTGCTGCTCTGTGAACCAGGAGTTTGGACTCTTCATCTCTGAGGAGGAGCTGCGTCTGGGAGGCGGGGCTAAGGCCACCAAAGTGTTTTCCTCAGCTGATTGGCTGCTGCTGTCATGGTGGGTCTCAGAGAGCCAATCACAGACAGACTGGCATTAGGTTGATTTATTTTCTACATGAATCATAAACTTAATCAGGCCTAAACTGAGCAAAGCAGAACAGAGAATGAAACAAAGCTGGGAACTGGAATAACTGGTGAAACTGGTTGGTGGAATAACCCAGTTTGGTTAAATGGGTTTGGTTACTGGGACAAAGTAGTTGGAATAAGGAAGTGGAAAAGCAGAAACAAGCCTGACAATCTAAGACAGTAAATAGATGTAAATGAGAAACGTAGCACTAAATAAAACATCAACACAGCAACAGTTGAAATGAACAGCAAACATAAACGGCACAAATGAAACTAATTAGGATAAAAAATGGAAACTAAAACACTGAAGCAAGAACAAGGCAGGAATAATCCAAAGGGAAATTACTAATAATCATGGCTGAAGAATAAACTATGAAACTCGACATGAACTGACAAAACCTGATGAGGAAGGAGTGAAAGAAACTAACAGAAAATAAAAAGAGTTAAACTAGAATAAACACAACAAAAACTGTTCAGGAATGAGAGTATCAGATTAACTTATAACAGGGCTGCTCAAACTTTTTGAGAGCAAGATCTACTTTTTTTCTCACCAGCCGCCTGAGCTCAACCTCATGACACAAAGACACAAAAATGCAAATTAAACTCTATTGAATTATTTTAAATGCGAATATGCATCAGTAATAGCAGAAATAATAAACTGAAAACCTAATTCAGTTTCTTCCTCAGTGAGATTCTGACACTGGCAGCAGCTTTACTGGTTTCTCAGTCAGAAGCTGGTTGCAAACCAGCAGGAGTCAGTCAGTCATGGTGGATCTGAACTTTGGTTTGATGACGTCAGTATGAGAAACTACAGACTGATCGGAGGAACCAAAGAGCCCAGAAAAGGTAACGACAAATCTTCTGAAGTCAGGATATAACTAATTTAATTTTACATCATTATCCCGGTAGAATTTGTTTAAACTTAATGAAATATATTTCTCCTATTTGATGTTGTTGTGACGTTGCTCACAAACGAACAGGTAATTAGTCCAAGTTTGTCGTTTATTGAACGTTCAGAAACTACAGCAGGTGTGATAAAGAGCCACAGCAAAGGTAAAGAAAGGTAAACAAAGGTAAAACAACCCGAACAGACGATCAACTGAAAATCACTCCTACCTTTTTACTTCCTGTCTCTTTGTGGTTTAAACACACCGGTTGCCGTGGTAACCCCTGCGCCAATCCGAGCAGAGTTTACGTTAAAATCACAACAGTCAGTCCGTTACGATATCAGGTTTCCAGGCTTGATATTTATTCCTCGATTATTAATACGCCTCTCATGAACACAGGATGGTTGAGTAGTTGATTTAAACTCCTGCTCTGATTGTCAGACGGTCTTTGAGTCGCTTTTTTTTCTATTTTCTTTTTAATAGGACCGAAACGCACTGAATTGCGCAACACCTTGTTCAAACAATAATTACTGAGATTCTTAATTTTAACACGTTTTGTTGATTTTTAAAAATAATTATTCTTTTTTAATGAAGCTACAAACGTTTAGGATCTTGGTGAGTATTTTGCTAAGCCCATCAGAAGAGGAAATGCTGGTCTCAGGTCATGGTGGAGTTCAGATTGTCACCTGCTGAGATCCACTCAAAACCTGCCGAGCTCGACGTATTGAGCTGCCCTGACTTATAATAATAGATCTACCAGGAAGAACTAATGATACAAAAACTACAAACTATCATCTGTTTCACTTCAGATAATCTGAGTCCACAAGGAAATTCTCCACTTTTATTTTTTAATAGAAACCCAGTAAATCAGTTTTCAGCTGAACTCAACAGTTTCAGTCTGTTGAAGAGAAGAAAATTATGAATTTAATTTGAAGGAAACACGAAGGTTTTTCTCCACAGCAGCTCAGGCTTTGACCAACTTTCACTTTAGTTTCTGGAGAGCAACATTTTAATCTCACGACTCGTGTTGCTCCACCTTTAAAGTGAGTCACTTTACAGGTGGAGCTTATTTATGCTGTTCTGTAAGCTGAAAATGAATGAGAGGACTTTGAGTTCTGCTGTAGTTCTGAGAGCGGAGAAAAGCACCAAGCCGCCACATAAACAGAACTAAAGTGACCAATAACATTTATGACTTAGCGCCCCCCCCCCCCTCACACAGATGTACGCAAAGTACAAGATGTTTGACACAGAGATTTTCTCCAAAATTTTGTTAATTTTGTCTAAAATTGTTTTTTTAGACAAAAAAATCTAAAAACTATTATTTTCCTTTATTTTACTTAAAGGAAAACTTTAAGGTTCTCACAGTTCTTTCAGCTGCAGGCGCTGCCGCATCGATCCAAACTCACATCTAGAGTCAGAGATCTAAAAGGGAATCAAACTTAAAACTCTGTGAACTAACAACTTCTGATCATAAAGGGCAACACAGAGACACACAACCATGCACACACACTCTCACACCTATGGACAATTTGGAGAGGCCTATTAACCTGACAGTCATGATTTTGGACTGAAGCCAGGGTACCCAGAGAGGTGCACAGGGAGAACATGGAGACTCCATGCAGAGAGGCTGGGGGTTGAGCCCAGAACCTTCTTGCTGCAAGGCAACAGCTCAACCCACTGCACCACTGTGCAGCCCATTTCAGGATGATAGTTTTCTAAATCTGATCAATCAAACTTGATGGGCGGGATCAGGGGAAACTGACGTCTGATTGGCTGCTTCCAACAGAAATTAAAGACAATTTCTCAGTTTGCTGCGACTTGGAGGTCAAAATCTTAATTGATACAGAATGATGTTCTTCAAAGATCATATGTAGCAACATTTTCAATTTACAAAACCCTTTTGATGTTAAATTATTGAATAATTAGACATATGAGCTCAACTACAAAGATATTTATTGTTTTTAAACTGTTATTTAGGTGATTGTGTGGAGCAAACAGTTATTCTATGGAAGGTCTTTAGAAAGTGGACTGTGGACACTGACATTAGCGTTGACTATGTTTAGCATTAAGATGCTACTTTAGACTTAAATAGCTTCAATGCTAGGATAACTCCTTTTAGCACAACTTGAACAACAACAATAGTTTTTCCAGCATCCAATCAGATGGTTTAGCAGCAGAAATTAACCTGCAGAGAGAAGCAACTTTGTTATCCATCGCTGTTGTTAGCGGATGTCACTTGTGCGTTGGATTTACAGGCGTACCAGAAACGCAACACAAAGGTTCCAGCTTATTACTTTTGTATCTAAAAAGAAAAACATTGATTAATTGTATTAAAATCTAATCAAAATTTTATTTCAATTATATGCTTTTCCATAATCTTACAACAATTTAAGTCTGAACACAGACGTTCACACTGAATTAATGGAACATATTTTAATCTAGAAAGAAATAAGAAGGTTGAAAAGTTAATGGAGATAAATTTTAGACGACCAGATAGTTTTTAAATCCAAATTCGTATTTCAGTTCATGGAAACACTTTTCCATGTGTTTCCAGACTGCAGCAACCCTGAAGCAATCGGTTTGGACTGAGTAAGTGTATTTATGAGTTTAAAGTAAATTGATACATTGATTGATTGAGCTGCGGACAGTCGCAGTATTGATCGCTGGTAGAGAAACTTCACATTTATCCAGTTGTGTAGCAGCTTTAATTAGGTTAGTCATGCTCTGCTGTGCGAGGCCGTTTACGGCCCTCATGGGGCCGAGCATTAACAGCCCCGCTCTCCACACTGGCTAATTTGTTTTCATTACAATCAGTGGAAAACACTGTCAAAGCTAATCTTCTGTGTCGAGCCGCGCGGTTTGCTGACCCCAGGATTTTCTCTGCTGTGGGTGGCCGCGCAGAGCCGCGCCTGAATATTCATCCCCAAACGTGACTAAGTCGTGGGAAAGAGATCTGACGCAGTGTTTACGCTGCCGGACGCTCATTACTCAGGAGAGGTCCAGGCTTTCCTCAGCAGACTCCTGCAAATCGGTCAGATTTGTGTCCGCAGTCTGAGCTCTTGGCTTTCTGCTGAAAGTCCTGAGTTTGTGCATCTTACCGGACTTCCTGACTCATCCTGCTGCTGGGATATTTAGGTTGGATCAGTGTCAGCTCCCAGGCTCAGGAAGGTAAAGTGCGGGCTGTGGCGTGTCGTCAATCTGGTTGCAGTATGAAAAGAGCAAACGTATGACAACAACATGTCAGGCGTGATTATTTATCTAGTTAATGTCAGGACACATCTGGAATATTCCCTAAAGATGTTTCCAGAGGTGAAGCTTTTCCTCTCACAAATGAACACCGACAGTAAGGGAGCCAGACTGCAGGGCTTCACAGAAAGCAGAGATCAGGAAGCCAGTGGGGAAAATGTGTATTTTTATGTGGAGCATGTTTGTGTTTTGTTTTAGTTCACTTTAATCCGGTTCGTTTGAGGAGATGTGAATGAGTAACTGAACTCTGAAGCAGATTAAAAGAGCGAACTCTGGTCCCATAAACCTCGGTCTCTGTTTGGTTGAAGTGAACTCTGCTGCGGTTTGAATGTGAACGCCATCAGCTCCAAAAGCAGGAAGTGGACTACAGCGCAGGGCATTCTGGGTAAACACAACAACAAACCTCTATCACTAGCAGGAGAAAAGGTTTGTGGTCTTTTACTAGAAACCAAACACAAATCTTCCAACCATTAACATCTGATGCCGCTTCATTTTTGTTTCCACTTAGTGAAGAAGGAAGTTGGGCTAAGATTCTTCTTCAGAGGTTTTCGTGTCTTTTTCTGTGCAGCGCCCCCACAGGCCAGGAGGGGAACAGGTTAACGGTTAACGGTTAACGGTTAACGGTTTGACTCGGAGCAGAGAGAAACACAAACACAGCAGCTGGAGATGGAGCAAATTTGGTCCTCAATTCAACCAAGTCTAGGTTTGAAAACATCCTAAAATACATATTTTTGTTTGTTTCATTGTTGCCTTATTTATTTAATTGAATTGTACAGCATTTTAATCAATGTCTATTGTTTTTATGTGCCATATAGATACATTGACAAATACATGAAATCTCCTCTAAGAACATTTATAACCGTCTATTTTAATAAGTCAAACACCAAATATACTTTAACATCTGTTAATGCTCAAAGGAAAACCTGCAGAAGCTAACACTCTTCCTCATTTCCATTTTGGATGTTCAGCCAATCGGCACCAAACAAAATGACGGAAAATCTTAAATCTGTCCTTCTGTCCATGTTCATAAAATGTTTCTCTCCTTAAGTTCGTACCAAGTAGAAAGACGATAAAAGGTAAAAAATTTAATTTTTTAAAATAAAAGCATGAGCTTATTGTAACAGACCAGTAATTAAACTGATTCTTATGTCTTATAGTCTGTCGCTGCCTGACTGTGGATTATTTTACAAGTTGTGATATTTCTGATTTTAATTACGTTAGAGGAGCATCAGAATTAATTTATCACCGTTTCTAATCAGACAAACACAATCAGGGTTTAACTTTTATCTTATATCCACATAAAAAATATTCAAGTTCCTGAAGTTTTTTTTCTGTAGATTATAACCTTTTTATTTCATTCCCTTAATGATTTTATTTTTTTATAGAAATGTTGAGAGATTCCGTCTTATTTTCTTCCCCTTCCTTGGACTGTTTACGTCATTTTCCCTGTTTTTCAGCAAACATTTGTCTCCTGCAGGAAATTACGTCCTGCGCTGCATTTCAGGTTTTCTATTTCCTCGTGAGATTTTTCTTTTTTATGAAATGTTTGCTTCTTCAGCGTACAGGAAGCCACAGCAGCCGACAGGTTTACTTTTAAAACATGAGGAGGAAAACGTGAAGGTTTGTGGAGAGACAGGATGTCTGAACAGTTCAGCTGCGATTTCCTCTGAATTACTTCGAATCTTTCTCTGAACTGTATATTTTACTTCCTACAACTGTAATCTTGCTCTTTATTTTGTATCATTTTGGAATCAAACTGCCTAAATTACAACATTCACAGATAAATTTGAAATGTATATTTTTATTAAATTGAACTGTGAAGAATCTCACTGTTTGCACTATTTTCTTGTAGCTTTTGCTGTGAAAATCTGCAACATTTTCTTTCAATATCTTAAATATTTCTCTTGTCTATTCCTATTCATTTAATCTTACAGATTTTACAATTTTGTTCCTCTAATTCATGTTTTTTACCTGGAAATGACTAATTTTGTGTTTTAACTGTGGAGCATCAGTTTAATCTTAGATAGTTTCATGGATTATGCAGAAAAGTCGCAGATAAACATTTTTAAATCTAAAGTATAATTTAATTTCTTTGCACAGGTGACTCCTTATACTTCATTATTGGATTGAGCTCAATGCACCCAGTATGTTATGTTGTGATTTTGACCCTACAGTATATTATTCTTTTTTGTATATTTTTACTCTTTTGTCTTTATGTGAAACTACATGTCTTCATTATCTGAAACTTTCTGCTGCTGCGCTTCAGTTTTCAGATTGTAGGACAATAAAATCTATTTTTATTCCCTTCTAACTTGGAAACGTTTTAAAATGGTGAAGACGTGTAATATGAGTATTTAGTTCCTGTAAAATGTGTGAAAATAAATGTATAAACATATAAATTACCATCCTCTCTGCAGATGAACATAAAACATTTGCTACCTTTAATAAGTAGGAACTTCATGTCTGTTTCCTGTTTCATTACTGTTGATTTTTCTCTGGTATTTTCAGTGTGAGCCGTGATGGAAAGCCTGTCGGCCGTTTGAAGCTCCGGTACTATAAAGGAAACATAATGGGACATCTATGATAGCTTATGGGTTAGCTTTCAATACTTGTGTTCTGCTTTGAAGACTGATAACATGCTTTTGAAAGTAATTGTGTTTCCAGGCCTGATTTCAGCCCCAATCTTCACCGCCGGTCCTTTGAAGTTGCTTAATGTGGAAACTTAACAGGGTGGAAGGTTGTTAGACACGAGGAAAACTCTTATTGCTATGCACATCCAGGTGGACTTACAGCGTCTGGAAGAACTTTCTCTTTTTGGCAAACTTTAATATGTCTTTCTGTATTGAGTCACATAAAGACACATGAAGTCACATAAACATTTAGTAGATGATGCTTTGGTCAAATGAGACTAAACCTGAACATTTTTTGGAATAAAAACAAGAGGTTGTGTGAACAGATGAGGGCTACGTGCCCACAGCAGGTCCTGATGCTCAATTCTTCTTTTATGCGTTCACACTGCAGCCTAAAGTGTCTCAATTCAGATTTCTTTTGCCGGGGCCGCTCACACTGTCTGTCATTGGCCCTAAGTTATGGAACGACTTGCCTTTGCAAGTCAGAGAGGCCCCTTCACTGTCCACTTTTAAAGTTCGTCTTAAAATCCATCTATTTTATTTGGCTTTTAGCACCAGCAGGATCTAGTTTTAAACTGTAAGTTTTTATTGTTTATTTTTTTATGTTGTGTTTTAATGTACAGCACTTTGAATCAGCTGTGGTTGTTTTAAAGTGCTTTATAAAAGCCAGAATTCTGAGAAAAAGTCAGAATTCTGAGATTAAAATTTAGAAATTCTGAGAAAAAGCACAAATTCTGAGATTAAAGTCAGAATTCTGAGAAAAAGTCAAAATGCTGAGAAAAAGCCAGAATTCTGAGATTAAAGTCAGAATTCTGAGAAAAAGTCGAAATTCTGAGAAAAAGCCAGAATTGTGAGAAAAAACTGGAATTCTGAGAAAAAGTCAGAATTCTGAGATTAAAGTCAGAATTCTGAGAAAAAGCCAGAATTCTGAGATTAAAATCAGAATTCTGAGAAAAAGTCAGAATTCTGAGAAAAAGCCAGAATTCTGAGAATAAAGTCAGAATTCTGAGAAAAAGCCCGAATTCTGAGATTAAAGTCAGAATTCTGAGAAAAAGCCTGAATTCTGAGATTAAAGTCAGAATTCTGAGAAAAAGTCAAAATTCTGAGAAAAAGCCAGAATTCTGAGATTAAAGTCAGAATTCTGAGAAAAAGCCTGAATTCTGAGATTCAAGTCAGAATTCTCAGAAAAAGCCAGAATTCTGAGAAAAAGCCAGAATTCTGAAAAAGCCAGAATTCTGAGAAAAAGCCAGAATTCTGAGAAAAAGCCAGAATTCTGAGATTAAAGTCAGAATTCTGAGAAAAAGTCAAAATGCTGAGAAAAAGCCAGAATTCTGAGATTAAAGTCAGAATTCTGAGAAAAAGTCGAAATTCTGAGAAAAAGCCAGAATTGTGAGAAAAAGCTGGAATTCTGAGAAAAAGTCAGAATTCTGAGATTAAAGTCAGAATTCTGAGAAAAAGCCAGAATTCTGAGAAAAAGCCAGAATTCTGAGATTAAATCAGAATTCTGAGAAAAAGTCAGAATTCTGAGAAAAAGCCAGAATTCTGAGATTAAAGTCAGAATTCTGGAGAAAAAGCCAGAATTCTGAGATTAAAGTCAGAATTCTGAGAAAAAGTCAAAATTCTGAGAAAAAGCCAGAATTCTGAGATTAAAAGTCAGAATTCTGAGAAAAAGCCAGAATTCTGAGATTAAAGTCAGAATTCTCAGAAAAAGCCAGAATTCTGAGAAAAAGCCAGAATTCTGAAAAAAAAAAGCCAGAATTCTGAGAAAAAGCCAGAATTCTGAGAAAAAGCCAGAATTCTGAGATTAAAGTCAGAATTCTCAGAAAAAGTCAAAATTCTGAGAAAAAGCCAGAATTCTGAGAAAAAGCCGGAATTCTGAGATTAGAGTCAGAATTCTGAGAAAAAGCCAGAATTCTGAGATTAAAGTCAGAATTCTGAGAAAAAGTCAAAATTCTGAGAAAAAGCCACAATTCTGAGATCAAAGTCAGAATTCTGAGAAAAAGCCAGAATTCTGAGAAAAAGCCAGAATTCTGAAAAAAGCCAGAATTCTGAGAAAAAGCCAGAATTCTGAGAAAAAGCCAGAATTCTGAGAAAAAGTCAGAATTCTGAGAAAAAGCCAGAATTCTGAGAAAAAGCCAGAATTCTGAGATTAAAGTCAGAATTCTGAGAAAAAGTCAAAATTCTGAAAAAAGCCAGATTTCTGAGAAAAAGCCAGAATTCTGAGATTAAAGTCAAAATTCTGAGAAAAAGCCAGAATTCTGAAAAAAGCCAGAATTCTGAGAAAAAGCTAGAATTCTGAGATTAAAGTCAGAATTCTGAGAAAAAGCCAGAATTCTGAGAAAGAGCCAGAATTCTGAAAAAAGCCAGAATTCTGAGATTAAAGTCAGAATTCTGAGAAAAAGTCAAATTCTGAAAAAAGCCAGAATTCTGAGAAAAAGCCAGAATTCTGAGATTAAAGTCAAAATTCTGAGAAAAAGCCAGAATTCTGAAAAAAGCCAGAATTCTGAGATTAAAGTCAGAACTGTTTTATTTTTTCCCCAGTGGCCCTAATTCTCTTCCGTAAACCCTTTGATATTTAGTACAGGCAGTTTTGTGTTCTTCCAGCTGATGCAATGAAATTCAGCTTCCTTGATAGAAAAATATTAAAGAATGATGAATCTGTCTACATCAGCTTCAGGATAAAAAGCTTTATTTTTAAAAATTAAGTAAAAATCTGAATATTTTTGGCTTTTAAGGTGAAGTTTAAGCACCGAAACAGACTGAAATAAAACAATGCAGACATGAAACTCAAATCTTTCTCTCAAAAGTTGCATCCAAGCAAAACAGATCAAACTTTGAGACGTGTTCAGAGAAACGCAGGACATCAATAATTTAAAGTGACTGTAGCTGAAGAACCAACCGAACCAGGCTGATCTGCAGCCGGATCCATCAGACATCATGAAAAGATGATGCTCCGCTCCGTGTCCGTCTGCGACCGGCTCTTTCAGGAACTCCCTCTGGATTTCAGCAGCGCTATCCGAAATCTTTCCACCTCTTATCCTCCAACAGATTCCACTCGTATTGGAGATCAGGTCGCAGATTAAAAATTAATGTTGCTCCAGAGCTGGGTGGATATGGACGTCTCTCCGACTCTCAGGCTCTTTGCTTCACTCGGCCTGCAGAATGGTTTTATAGTTTTTATTTAAAGCAGGTAAGAAATGCATGTTTTTTAAGTATTGCAAACCAAACGTAACAGAAGAAAGTCAGAGAGGCTTCAGAGGAGCAGCTGGATGGGAGAGGAATTAAAGGAGATCCATTATGAAAAATTAACCTTTTGCGATTTTCCTACATCCATTTGGGTTTCTGCAGCTTCTAAGATCAACCAAAGTGCTTAAAAAACACTCAACCTTTTTTCTGGTGACTGGCTAAAAGTTGACTGGTTACTAGGTAACCGGGCTGGGCTTGGCTGGGGTTGCTAGGTAACGGGCTGGGCTTGGCTGGGGTTGCTAGGTAACCGGCCAATGCCCATAGAATGACTCAATCTGAATTTTTTTTAAATTACTAATTTTGACCTGAGTGAAGTTGCCCTCCCACCTACTTCAAATCAGACAAAATTGGTGTCAAACGTTTGTGCTACGTTTGTGCAGCAAAAATTTTCGTTTGTGCCGTTATCATTTTAAAGATATAAAGAAAAGTTTCTAGAGGTCATCCAAGGTCAACCAACCCCCCACCTTCTTTAAAGCAGACAAAATGGGCGTCAATCAACTCAGCTACGTTTGTGCTGGTTTGTGCAGCAAAAATTTTCGTTTGTGCTGCTTTGGCTTTGAAGATATTAATGAAAGTGTAAAGGTCAAAAGGTCAACTAACCCCCCAACTTTTATGAAATCAAACAAAATTGATGTCAAACCTTAGTGCTACGTTTGTGCTGGGTTGTGCAGCAAAATCTTTTATTTGTGCCATTATCATTTTAAACATATAAAGAAAGTTGGATTTCAGTTGACCTTTTGACCTTTACACTTTCATTAATATCTCCAAAGCCAAAACGGCACAAACGAAAATCTTTGCTGCACAAACCAGCACAAGCGTAGCACTAAGGTTTGACACCAATAGTGTCTGGGGGGGCGACTTCACTCAGGTGAAAATTAGTAATTTAAAAAAAATTCAGATTGAGTCATTCTATGGGCATTGGCCCGTTACCTAGCAACCCCAGCCAAGCCCAGCCCGTTACCTAGCAACCCCAGCCAAGCCCAGCCCGGTTACCTAGCAACCAGTCACATTTTAGCCATATTTGCTCCTCAGTTTAGCATAGCTAGCGCAAAATGGGAAAGTTTCTGACTAGAAAAGATCGTAGGAGCCGTTCGGCTGTGGATGAGACTCTGCTGGAAAATAGAAGACAGCAGTTATACAAAATGCAGTTATACTAAATAAATGTTGTAACTATTAAATAATTAATAAAAGTGGAAAAAAAATTGGGATTTTTAACTGATGCATTTGGTGAAATTAACAGTTTAACCATTTATAAATTAAACATTAAATAATTTAAGTAAAACAATAACTTCAAAGAATTTATATTTGTAAATAAATATCTCTATGATTAATATCAATAAGAAAACATTTTAAATATTATTAAATAATTCATTTGAAATGCTGCACTTTAAAAACTTAAAATATTTTGTGTGCACTTTTGTGGATTAAGATTTTCAGCGTTTTGCTTATTTTTATTTGCTTTGCAGTTTGAGTAAAAGTTATGTTAATTATTTATTCATTTATCTTTTTCTTGGGTCATTTTATGGTTTTTACCTTCTTAAAAGACCAAATATAAGAGGAAATCTCCTGACAGACGGCAGATAGATGAAGATAACTGCTTGATCTTTTGTAAAAAAAAACTCTTTAGATTCATTTATATTTTTTCAATTTTGACAATGTTTCTGTACCTATTTTGTATCGCTGTCCATTGATTAACCGTTTTATTTAATTAAGCTTCTGATTGTTTCCTGTCAGTTCACTGAATAACATTTAGTTAAAGTGGTGCAGTAATAATATCTATTGTGTCATTTGAGGTTTTGTGGATAATTCTGTCTGTCAAAGAGAGGAAACATTGCTGTAGCTGTTTTGTGTCGTTGCAGCGGCGTTGAGGCCTGTGTGGAGCGGCCGATGTTTCGCGGCTGATGTTTTGTGGCCGATGTTTTGCGGCCGATGTTTCGTGGCCGATGTTTCGCGGCTGATGTTTTGCGGCCGATGTTTTGCGGCCGATGTTTTGCAGCCGATGTTTTGCGGCCGATGTTTCGCGCCGATGTTTTGTGGCCGATGTTTTGTGGCCGATGTTTTGTGGCTGATGTTTTGTGGCCGATGTTTTGTGGCCGATGTTTTGTGGCTGATGTTTTGTGGCCGATGTTTTGTGGCCGATGTTTCGCGCCGATGTTTTGTGGCCGATGTTTTGTGGCCGATGTTTTGTGGCTGATGTTTTGTGGCCGATGTTTTGCGGCCGATGTTTCGCGGCCGATGTTTCGCGGCTGATGTTTTGCGGCCGATGTTTCGTGGCCGATGTTTCGCGGCTGATGTTTTGCGGCCGATGTTTTGCGGCCGATGTTTTGCAGCCGATGTTTTGCGGCCGATGTTTCGCGCCGATGTTTTGTGGCCGATGTTTTGTGGCCGATGTTTTGTGGCCGATGTTTTGTGGCTGATGTTTTGTGGCCGATGTTTTGTGGCCGATGTTTTGTGGCTGATGTTTTGTGGCCGATGTTTGTGGCCGATGTTTCGCGCCGATGTTTTGTGGCCGATGTTTTGTGGCCCATGTTTTGTGGCTGATGTTTTGTGGGCCGATGTTTTGCGGCCGATGTTTCGCGGCCGATGTTTCGCGGCTGATGTTTTGCGGCCGATGTTTTGTGGCCGATGCTTCGCGCGATGTTTTGCGGCCGATGTTTTGCGGCCGATGTTTTGCGGCCGATGTTTTGCGGCTGATATTTTGTGGCCGATGTTTTGCGGCCATGTTCGCGCTGATGTTTTGCGGCCGATGTTTCGCGGCCATATTTGCGGCTGATGTTTTGTGGCCGATGTTTTGCGGCTGATGTTTTGCGGCCGATGTTTTGCGGCCCATGTTTCGCGGCTGATGTTTTGCGGCCGATGTTTCGCGCCGATGTTTTGCGGCCATGTTTTGCGGCCGATGTTTTGCGGCCCATGTTTCGCGGCTGATGTTTTGCGGCCGATGTTTCGCGCCGATGTTTCGCGCCGATGTTTTGCAGCCGATGTTTTGCGGCCGATGTTTTGCGGCCGATGTTTCGCGCCGATGTTTGCAGCTGATGTTTTGCGGCCGATATTTCGCACCGATGTTTTGCGACCAATGTTTCGCGGCTGATGTTTGGCCGATGTTTTGCGGCCATGTTTCGCGGCTGATGTTTTGCGGCCGATGTTTTGCGCCGATGTTTTGCGGCCAATGTTTTGCGGGCGATGTTTTGCGGCCGATGTTTCGCGCCGATGTTTTGCAGCTGATGTTTTGCGGCCGATGTTTCGCACCGATGTTTTGCGACCAATGTTTCGCGCTGATGTTTTGCAGCTGATGTTTTGCGGCCGATATTTCGCACCGATGTTTTGCGACCAATGTTTCGCGGCTGATGTTTTGTGGCCGATGTTTTGCGGCCCATGTTTCGCGGCTGATGTTTTGCGGCCGATGTTTTGCGCCGATGTTTTGCGGCCAATGTTTTGCGGGCGATGTTTTGCGGCCGATGTTTCGCGCCGATGTTTTGCAGCTGATGTTTTGCGGCCGATGTTTCGCACCGATGTTTTGCGACCAATGTTTCGCGGCTGATGTTTTGCGGCTGATGTTTTGCGGCCCATGTTTTGCAACTGATGTTTTGCGGCCGATGTTTCGCGCCGATGTTTTGTGGCCGTTGTTTTGCGGCCGATGTTTTGCGGCTGGCGTCGAGCGGCCGGCGTCGAGCGGTGGTTCCTGGTGTTTGGAGTCTCTGATTGTTATTCAGATCAGAGGAATCTCCCTGTGAATTCACGGTTTCTGCTCAGATCAGCAGCTCTTCTCTCTCTGCCTGTTTTCATTCTGGCTTCAGCAGGAACACGTGACGACAATCGGGCGTTTTCATCACTTCTGACCTTTCACAGTTCTTGCACTTTCCAGCTTCCTCCTCCAGCTCTCGACCTCAGCCTGAACTTTAGAGAGAAAGAGTGTTTTTTTTAACATGGTAATGGATTTAGGCTAAGAGTTGGCAGCAGGAAGAGGAATCTTCAGTTTTTGTTCACAGTTTGGGTGAAAATTGATTTAATCTTCGAAATGTTCCTCTTCTTTAGCGACTCTTAGGAAGATGGGAGGCAGGAAGTGTGATGAACAGGAAGTAGCAAGTGGAAGATGCATCAAATTATCACCTTAATTTTCATCTTGCATAAAAGCAGAGGAGGGTAGAGCAACCAAAAAGTAATAGGAGCTTTAGTAGTAGTTAAAGTAAAACGTCACTGTCCAAGAGTAAAAATCTGTTTTAATATTTAAATATAATTTCACCAAAGAGACAGAAATATAAACTCAGTGATTTTTGAGTGACTTTCTTCACTCAGTCAAGTTAAAATGGAAAAAGATATGGATCAGTGGAAACAATAATTCTGGCTTTATTCTCAGAATTCAGACTTTTTGTCTCTGAAGTAAAAGTAAAAAGTTAAGCGTAGTAAAACTACGGTACTCATAAAAATATTTTGTTTCACAAAAAGTTTCTATGGTAATGTAACTAATTCCCGCAAGTTAAATGTTGGAAGAACTTCATGCGTTGCTGGTTTGTTGCTCGTTCCTTCCCTCCTGCAGCCTCTGCAGCAACCTGAAGCCTCTGCAGCAACCTGCAGCCTCTGCAGCAACCTGAAGCAACCTGCAGCCTCTGCAGCAACCTGAAGTCTCTGCAGCCTCCTGCAGCAACCTGCAGCCTCTGCAGCAACCTGCAGCCTCTGCAGCAACCTGAAGCACCTGCAGCCTCTGCAGCAACTGCAGCCTCCTGCAGCAACCTGCAGCCTCCTGCAGCAACCTGCAGCCTCTGCAGCCTCCTGCAGCAACCTGCAGCCTCTGCAGCAACCTGAAGTCTCTGCAGCCTCCTGCAGCAACCTGCAGCCTCCTGCAGCAACCTGCAGCCTCTGCAGCCTCCTGCAGCAACCTGCAGCCTCTGCAGCAACCTGAAGTCTCTGCAGCCTCCTGCAGCAACCTGCAGCCTCCTGCAGCAACCTGCAGCCTCTGCAGCCTCCTGCAGCAAGCTGCAGCCTCTGCAGCAACCTGAAGTCTCTGCAGCCTCCTGCAGCAACCTGCAGCCTCTGCAGCAACCTGAAGCCTCTGCAGCAACCTGAAGCAACCTGCAGCCTCTGCAGCCTCCTGCAGCAACCTGCAGCCTCCTGCAGCAACCTGCAGCCTCCTGCAGCAACCTGCAGCCTCTGCAGCAACCTGAAGCAACCTGCAGCCTCTGCAGCAACCTGAAGCCTCTGCAGCAACCTGCAGCCTCTGCAGCAACCTGAAGCAACCTGCAGCCTCTGCAGCAACCTGCAGCCTCTGCAGCAACCTGCAGCCTCTGCAGCAACCTGCAGCCTCTGGCAGCAACTCCTGCAGCAACCTGCAGCCTCTGCAGCAACCTGCAGCCCCTGCAGCAACCTGAAGCAACCTGCAGCCTCTGCAGCAACCTGCAGCCCCTGCAGCAACCTGAAGCAACCTGCAGCAACCTGCAGCCTCTGCAGCAACCTGCAGCCCCTGCGCAATGAAGCAACCTGCAGCAACCTGCAGCCCTTGCACACCTGCAGCCTCTGCAGCAACCTGAAGCAACCTGCAGCAACCTGCAGCCTTCTGCAGCTCCGGCCGTCCAGCCTTCCTGTTGGTTATCATTTTATTTCCAGCGTTCGTGATTTCCCATCTGCAGGACCTGGCCGGGTCCCAACTTGGCATGGAAGCCCGGTTCTGTCTGCAGCGCTAAAGAAAAAGGTCAGAGTCGGGCTAATTGGAGCGCTGCTATTTTCAGTTCTGGCAACGGTTGCTGGTTCTGGCCTCTGATCACGAGTTGGACCTGATGAAAGAGGGTCAGCGGTCAGTGGGGGGAAGCCATCACTGTTTATAGAAAGCATGAACCCTGCAGAGACGGGTCTGGATCAGAACCTCCTGCTGCACGGCCAGAACATGGAAAACATGATTTAGAAATGAAAATGTTGGACTTTTAGAGGTTTATGTGGCCAGTGAATAATACATGATTAGCTTGAGGGGCTACATATTTAACTAACATCTGAATATTTTGCTTCAAATTATTTAGCTAACTAAAATGTAGCTTTAAGCTAAATGTTTAGCTTAGCTGTTCACACTAAATATTTAGATAGAAACCTAAATAGTTAGCTACTTGGCTAACTAAAATTTTAGTTGATAATGAAATAGGCTAAGGCTAAATATTTAGCTGTTCAAGCTAAACATTTATCTCTAAATAATAAATTTAAAGAGGAGCAGCAAAAGCAAAAGAGGTTGATTAGCAGAGCTTGCTAACAACTGATGGTGTTATCCTGTGTAGTAATGATAATAATTTCTCTGTTGGCCAAACGTCGATCAGTTAGCGAGTCAATCAGCAGCCGTCTTCAGTCAGAGGTTTCCTCAGACTTGTTGCAGGACTGACTGCTGCCCTCAGCATCGTCATCATCCCCAGTGACTCTTTGAAGATTGATAAATCATCAGAAGAGGAATAATTAAAACTCTTTTGACTCGTTATATCTTCTCTTCTGCCCGAATTCATTGAAGTCGTTGTATCAGCTGAACCATAAAGACGAGACGAAACGTTTCTCCAAGTCCAAAGCATGACAACATTTATTAGACAAACAGCTAATGAAACTGACAGAACTCAATAAAATCACAAACCAGCAATATTTACCTCACAGACAGACATCCACACAGCATTTCGAAACATTACGGGGAAGCATTTCGCTGCTACGCTTCCCCAGAAACCACAGAGCGATCTGAAGCTAAGCTCCGTTTTCCCCAGTTTTTAAAAGGGGGTTGGGGTGTTTTCCCTTCCGCCGTATTCAAATTAGGGGACTGTCCTTAGCTAGGTTCTAGTTTTGTATGACCCTGCCTAGAGGAAGCTCTACCCTGTTTCACAGGACCAGATTGTTTTACACCAGCTGTTCAATCTTATCAAAATAGTCAAAAGGTTAAAGGCACTCACCTTTTGACCATAGCTGTGTTCTAAATTATAGAGAACTACAAGCAAAGTTATTTTAATTCAACTGAGTGCATAATGTTTCAATAGAAATATCCTAGATAAGAGATTATGCTAATTGAACCATGGATATAATTTTAAGTGAATTTCCTTATTTGAAACACCATTAATTTTCTTAACAAGATACATGGATGATATGCAACAATATTTAATTTGATTATTCTTTATTTCAACTTAAATAATACAAAAAGATGAAAAGATCAGAACAGAGCTGCTCATAAATGTAAACGGGCAAAGAGGAGCGTGTTTTTGAATAATATTTGTACTTTCTATGTTCTGGACTGAGCAGTAAAGGTCAGGAACACACAGAGGTTTCTAAAAACCCCGTCCCACTCGAGGTCGAGCTTTTATCACCTCCCCAAACCGCTGCGACACCTGGAGGCTCGTAAACATCCCAGAATGACATTTCTCTGCAGCCTGTGGAGATCTTTGAGGTATTTCTGAGGCACCAGGGGAGGCGAAGCCGCCGCTAACCAGAAACGATCGCCTCTAAACATTTCCAGGCCACAGCTGTTGCCATTTTAACGTTCAGAGTGATTATGACTGTCAGCTGCACATGGGGCCCTAATTAGACGTGACTTCAGGAAATAAAAACTCATTTTAACTGGTTTGATTTCCAGCATCTACAGCTGATTCCTGACCTTTTCGTTTTACCTTCTCGGCGGTGCGAAGGAGTCAAGGTTTCTGGGTCTGATCCATAAAGTCACAGTTCGTTCTGACAGCCATTGTCAGAATAATCTAAGTGTGATTGATGCTTCGCCGCGCGGTGATTCGCCAGCCTGCATCACCTCTTTCTCCTTCAGCTGATGTGTTTGTGTAATGTGCTCTCTGGTCGTAGTAATAAGTGAAAAAGGACATAAAGGAGCCGAGGGAAGGAAATTAGATGAAGGAAAAGCTTTTCATATTTTTCCACTCTTTAACCTCAGTTTTTCTCTCGTTCTGACTCACATTCATGCAGTAGCCGTGTCCTCTGCCAGCTGAGCACTGGAATATTCTTAGAAATAAACTTCATATAAACCTTTTTATTTGCAATCTTTGGTCATCTTTCAGGAATCTCTGCAGGTGGTTCAGACTCAAGGCTGTGTTGAAGTATCTGCAACAATCAGCAGCTCAAATAACACTGGAGACTAAATCACTAGCGTTAGCTTTGAGGAAGCTAGTGACTAGCATGGCAGGAATGGTCACTAACTGTCTCATTTCAACCCGTCTAATGTTTAGCGCTTAGAAACATTGTATGCCTACTTCCTTCTTGGAAAATGTTCTTTAAAGAAACAGGAATGAGTCTAATAAGACGGTGACCAACCTGGGCATGCTAGTTGGTAGCATTTCTAATGCTAATCTTACCCTATCCAAGGCTAATGTCAGCCTGTCTAGCACTAATATCACCATATTCAAGGGTAACATCAGTCCATCAAGTGCTAATTTTTAACCTATCCAACACTAATAACAGCCTATCCAAATGTAGCTTAGAAGCTAAAAGATGCTGGAGTAGGGGATATGATCCCTGCCCGTTATAATGAAAGAATGTTACTTTAAGCTTCCTGTTCCTGCATTGGCTTTGAATAGACTGGTGTTAGCATGAGAACATGCTAACTGAGAACATGCTAACTGGCATATGGCCATGCAGAGACTTACAGAGGAGCAACAGAAGCAAATGAGGTGGATTAGCAGAGCTGCCAACAGCTGATGGTGTCATCCAGGACATGTTCCTGAAGAACATTTTCTCTGGATATTGAGCTACTGGCAAGTCAGGCTGCAACAACTAATGCCACTCTATCCAAGGCTAATGCTAGCCTATCCAAGGCTAATGCCAGCCTGTTCAAGGCTAATGCTAGCCTATCCAAGGCTAATGCTAGCCTGTTCAAGGCTAACAGCAGTCTGTCTGTGCTAGTGGACAGTAGAGGAAGTTTGCAATCCAGGGGTGACCAGCTAAAGCATGCTAGACACTACTAGCCTCTCCAAAGCTAGCTTCAATGAGCCTCAGTTACATCATTAATGATGTCAGTAGCTAGCTTTCTCTCTCTGTCTGAAAAAGTGATGGTTGATAATTACATGTATGATTAATTAGTAGTTAGCCATACTTTCAGAATTTCTTTCAAAGGTTTTTCTCTGTACTTTTCATTAATTTCCTGTTCTGTCTTTCTCACAGTAACATTAAATTGTGCTGTCTGAACAATTAAGAAACAAGAACAGAGGAAGTAAAGGAAGTATTATGTGAAAAATATCTACAATATCTGAAAGTCAAATCCCTGACAGAAAACCTGAAAGATTTACAGCCACCAGCACCTTTTTTGGGGGGGAAAATAATATATATTTTAGCTAAAGAAATGGGAACAAAGTGCATGTATGAGAAGCTGCTTGTAGGAACTTTGAGTTCCAGTTTAAACTGGGTCTTCACTAAGTTTTCTGGACACACAGAACTGGTTTATCGTCCTTTAGCGTCTGGGTGACACAGGAAAAAAGCCACTGGACGAATAAAGTTTCATCAGATCAGAAGGAGAAGCGTTTCTTCGTGTTTTTGAGATGTTGTTTCTGTCATATCAGCGTCATGCGGCTTGTCAGGGATGCAGAAAAGCAGAATTCGGTTATAAATATCTCTAGCCTGACATGTCGACAGCTGCTGCTTCTTCACATGATGCTGATGGTTCTTATTCTCTTAGTTTGTCTCTAAATAGAAACCAGATTTCAGCCGGAACAGAATCTCACCGAAATGATGCAGAATCCAGTCTGAGCAAAACGATGAAGAGCTGCTGACTGTCATGTTATCATGGCTCTTTTCTATCGGACGTTTTAATTAAAATGTAGCATTTACACCCCAAATTCACCCAGGATTATTTACCTTTCAGTTTAATACGGCGCCGTATGAGGGCCACTGCAAATAGGATTAAGAATAATAAAAAAAATTAGAGATTTTGTAATCCAGAGATTCAAAAAAATTGCGAGAAAATGTTTTAGATTAATCTAAGAAACTTTCTGGAAAAAAACTGAAATTTTGAGTTTTGAAAAGTCCAAAAATTCCAACTTTTTAAAACTCAGAAAACATGCAAAAGTTGAAAATTTGTGACTTTTGAAACTTTGTGTTTTCAAGAAACTTTCTGAGATTAATCTAGAAATTTCTGAGTATGACGAATTCCTTTGTAGAAATTTTTTTAGAAGAATTTCTAGAACAATGTTACTGTTTTTTCTGGAACATTTTTGAGGTTAATTTAAAAAAATTGTAGCAAATGTTCAAAGATTTTTTCAGAAAGTTTCTGAGACCAATCTAAAAATGTCAGTGTTTTGACCCCAGCCGGTCACAGGTTTGGGTGAAATCTTCTGATTGCTAATGATCCTGAGGCTCTTTAACGACGGCGCCCGTTTCCTCGGAGAAGATTCCCTTTAAAATCAGTTCTGCTCCTCCAATCTGACCAGAGCGAATAACATTCTAGTTATTTTCATGAAAATGCCAAAGACTCGTCTTCATAGCAACCAGACCTGAGTGAGAAGCAGGATTTGTGCTGCAGCCTGCAGCCCCGTCACAGCGAAGAAATAACTGGATGAAGATGAATGAATGATTCAGCACCTCCAGCTCTCCTGCCTTCACCTTTTAAAGAACCTGATGTGAAGTTAAAAACCCAGCAAATATCGGCTGTTTGTGGCCAGTGAGAGCAGCTCCTGTTTCAGAAGAAACCTTGTTTTGCTTCAGAATGAAATAAAAATGGGTTTTTATCTGCTCAAACTAAAACGAACACGGCTGCGGTCGTGTTTGTTGCAGGTTCATAAGCGTGTTTGTCCTGCTGGGAACCATAAGTGGCTGTAAGTCGGTGGTCGGTTGGTCGTCCAGGACCCGGGAAGGAGGCGGAATAAGAAGTTAAATAATTTATGGAGGAGCGAAGCAGGAAAATGGCTGATGCTGCAGGCGCCGATCAGCTGCAGCGCTCCGTCTTTCATCTCAGGAATGAAATGTCGGGATGTTTGCAGCGACTGCTGGCATGTTTCTGGGTTTAAGGAGTCCAGAAAAACCCAAACTGACCTTTTATTCAGTCCCACAGGAGCAGAAACAAAGTAGATTTAGATTTAGTCGATCAGAACCTTTTAGCTCTGAAGGAGATCCAGCCCAACGGGTGAAAGCTGAACATCTCACTTTCATTTAATGTCTGCAGAGACAGAAATCCACCAGGGTTCGTTCGATCAATCAATCAATCAATCAATCAATCAATCAATCAATCAATCAATCAATCATCATCAATCAATCAATCAATCAATCAATCAATCAATCAATCAATCAATCAATCAATCAATTAATCAATCAATCAATCAATCAATCAATCAAATTTTACTTGTATAGCACATTTCAGCAGCAAGGCATTTCAAAGTGCTTCACTTAATTAAAATAAAAACAGCAGGTGACAGTGAATAAATAGTGAGAAAGAGAAATAAAAAGAAATTAAAAAGTAAAAATGAAAACTTTAACATTTAAAACTTCTTTAGTCAAACCGCCATTTGACAAGGACTCAAACCTTTAAAACTTCTTAAATGTGAAATAGATTTTGAAAAAGATTAAAAAAGATAAAAACATTACTAATAGTAAACATAAAAACATTAAACCATGGATCCAGGTGAGGACTTGCCCTCATGCGGTTTCCTCCAACAGAGTTTTAGCAGAGCGACGTCTTACCAGGATTCTCAACCCTTAGACATTAAAATCCTAATTTATCCATAATTAACTCTAAACAGGTTTTAAGTTGAGACTTAAAGGCTCTCAGTGTTTCAGCTGTTTTACAGTTTTCTGGAAGTTTGTTCCAGATCTGTGGTGCATAGAAGCTGAATGCTGCTTCTCCTCGTTTGGTTCTGGTTCTGGATGCAAAGCAGAATTTTTATTTTAGATATTTTAAATATCTTCCAGTTTGGGAGTTAAATGCTCATTAAATTTTATAGTTTATTGATAATTGGGAATATGTCCTTCCATAATTTTCCCATTGTTGCCATTATGTTACTTATAAATGGTTTCAAAACGACATTATTAACATTTTTCATAAAAACTTTGAGGTAATTTATCGTCCAGTAAATGTATTTTTGTGACGTGTAAAAATGTTTCAGTGTTGCTAAAATTAATGCTCTGCATCCAGTTAAGTCACTTCCTGTCCTAGTGGGACAGGAAATGGCTGCCGAACAGGAAGTGGCTGCTGAACAGGAAGTGGCTGATGAACAGGAAGTGGCTGATGAACAGGAAGTGGCTGCTGAACAGGAAGTGGCTGCCGAACAGGATGTGGCTGAACAGGAAGCACCTGATGAACAGGAAGTGGCTGCTGAACAGGAAGTGGCTGCCGAACAGGATGTGGCTGAACAGGAAGCACCTGATGAACAGGAAGTGGCTGATGAACAGGAAGTGGCTGCCGAACAGGAAGTGGCTGATGAAACAGGAAGTGGCTGATGAACAGGAAGTGGCTGCCGAACAGGAAGTCGCTGACGAACAGGAAGTCGGTGCTGAAAAGGAAGTGGCTGCTGAACAGGAAGTGGCTGCCGAACAGGATGTGTCTGATGAACAGGAAGTGGCTGATGAACAGGAAGTGGCTGATGAACAGGAAGTGGCTGCTGAACAGGAAGTGGCTGATGAACAGGAAGTGGCTGATGAACAGGAAGTGGCTGCTGAACAGGAAGTGGCTGCCAAACAGGATGTGGCTGCTGAACAGGAAGTGGCTGCCAAACAGGATGTGGCTGATGAACAGGAAGTGGCTGATGAACAGGAAGTGGCTGATGAACAGGAAGTGGCTGATGAACAGGAAGTGGCTGCCGAACAGGATGTGGCTGAACAGGAAGCACCTGATGAATAGGTGGCGCCTGATGAACAGGAAGTGAGTGCTGAACAGGAAGTGGCTGATGAACAGGAAGAGGCTGCCGAACAGGAAGTGGCTGCCGAACAGGATGTGGCTGAACAGGAAGCGCCTGATGAACAGGTGGCGCCTGATGAACAGGAAGTGGCTGATGAACAGGAAGAGGCTGCCGAACAGGAAGTGGCTGCCGAACAGGATGTGGCTGAACAGGAAGCGCCTGATGAACAGGTGGCGCCTGATGAACAGGAAGTGGCTGATGAACAGGAAGAGGCTGCCGAACAGGAAGTGGCTGCCGAACAGGAAGTCGCTGCCGAACAGGAAGTGACTGATGAACAGGAAGTGGCTGAACAGGAAGCGCCTGATGAACAGGAAGTGGCTGATGAACAGGAAGAGGCTGCCGAACAGGAAGTCGCTGACGAACAGGAAGTCGGTGCTGAAAAGGAAGTGGCTGCTGAACAGGAAGTGGCTGCCGAACAGGATGTGTCTGATGAACAGGAAGTGGCTGCTGAACAGGAAGTGAACAGGAAGTGGCTGCCGAACAGGAAGTGGCTGCTGAACAGGAAGTGGCTGCCGAACAGGATGTGTCTGATGAACAGGAAGTGGCTGCTGAACAGGAAGTGAACAGGAAGTGGCTGCCGAACAGGAAGTGGCTGATGAACAGGTGGCGCCTGATGAACAGGAAGTGGCTGAACAGGAAGCGCCTGATGAACAGGAAGTGGCTGCTGAACAGGAAGTGAACAGGAAGTGGCTGATGAACAGGTGGCGCCTGATAAACAGGAAGTGGCTGAACAGGAAGCGCCTGATGAACAGGTGGCACCTGATGAACAGGAAGTGGCTGCTGAACAGGAAGTGAACAGGAAGTGGCTGCCGAACAGGAAGCGGCTGATGAACTGCATATCGAAGCGTCTCGCCGGGTTTGCTTACGTCCGTTAAATCGACTCCGCCATCATTCCTGAGCTCCGGTCCGTTGACGGCAGCTGTGTGATGACGCTCACAGATTGGATTTGGTCCAGTTGCTGTGATTTACAGACGCCTCAGACATGCGTCCTGGTCAGCATTGTGCTGCCAGCAGGTGATTCATTACGGAAAAACTCCCAGAGAGCCGACGCTCCGCCGACGCAACATGGAGGCCAGAGGAAGGAGCCCTCCTCTGCTTATTGGGCTTTTGGATGCTTCAAATAACTGCAGATATTTTGTTTTAACTGAAAATAACAAATCCCCGAAATCCCGTTTCACCTCAGGAACGGAGGAAACCGAATGATTTACTGCTAATTCAGTTCTGGCTTCACCTGGAATCATCCATCCATCCATTCATTTTCTAACACCCTGGTCCCTTAGTGGGTCGGGAGGAGCTGCTGCCTCTCCAGCTAATGTTCCTGGTGAGAGGTGGGGTCACCTGGACGGGTCACCAGTCTGTCGCAGGGCAACACAGAGACACACAGGACAAACAACCACACACACACACACACACACACCTGGACAATTTAGAGAGGCCAGTTAACCTGACAGTCATGTTTTTGGACTGTAGGAGGAAACCGGAGTACCCAGAGAAAACACACCAGGGAGAACATGGAGACTCCATACAGAAGGACCGGGAATCGAACCCAGAACCTTCTTGCTGCAAGGCAGCAGCTCTACCAACTGTGCAGCCGCTCACCTGGAATCAGTTGATCAGAAATAATAATAATAATAATAATAATAATAATAATAAGAAGAAGAAGAAGAAGAAGAAGAAGAAGAAGAAGAAGAAAAAGATGAAGAAGAAGAAGAAGAAGAAGAAGAAGAAGAAGAAGAAGAAGAAGAAGATTTTTTGATTTTTACCAAAACGTTTATTTACAATTGTTTAACAATGCACTTTCACATAATCATCAGGTCAATGAAAAACTAAAATCAGTAAATAAATAATTACATCAGCAATTTGTTAAAATTTAGTTCTCCCTGATCACAAACTGTGCACAATACACCATTAAAACCCCACAGTTGTAAAAAACTATTTAAGTCCCCAGTGGCTCTGTGGAAGCAAAACTCCAATCTAAGCCTGGCTTTAACGTTACACTTCCACAGAGCCACCACATCAAGTTGAGGTCCAGCCTGCATTTTGTCCCGTCGAGTTAAATAAATGGCCATTTTGGCCTCTGCGATTAAATAGTTTAAAATGCGGGATTTAAAACTGGTGGCTCGACTGTGATGCACACCGTAGATAAAAACAGAATTGGTAAAAACCACGCCAAACAGGCTAAAAAATCTCATTAAAAAATGTAAAAAACCAGTTAAACGTACACAATCCGTAAAAACATGAAAAACACTCTCTGACAAACTGCAAAATGGACACTCATTTAAAACCCCAGGACTGATGACCGATAAAAACGAATTTGTAGCGATGGCTCCATGCAGGATCCTCCATTGGAGGTCACCAGTCCTTTTTTTGATTGGAGGCTTGTACAAAATCCTCCATTGAGGCTTCTGTCCTTTGAATTTGTCATTCCACACATTGGTGGATCTTTTGTGGAGAGTTCTCTTGTTCAATGTCTTTACACAAGATCTGTACAAAATTTTTGGACTTGTTTTGCACAAATCCAATTCTGTCATGTCCAGCAGGGGGCCACTGTCATCCTCAAAATCAGTTTTCAGGATCACATCTGGAAACGGGTCATTCTGGTCAGGCAGGCATTCTCTCTTTGTATGCAGCTGCAGGAGCCGCCTCTCCTCAGCTGTCAGCTGCTCCTTCACCCGTTCCAGGAAGCGCTGTACCAGCCTGGCGGACCGGACCCCGAGCAGCGAGCCAAACTCCTGGATGTTAGAGAGGTCTGGTCCCGCCACCTCCACCAGACACCTCAAAGTCACGGTCCCGGACCTGGACAGCGCCTCAGACAGGCCCGGCACGCTGCTGTCCTGGACATCCAGTTTCGCTCCACACACCAACGGTTCTTCTAAAAGCCAATGCAGAGAACTATGCGTTTTTGCTCTTTGCAATTTAAAAAGAGCGCAGGATTTAAAAACACCCTGATAAAACTGAGGCAACCCCTTTAACTTTAAAAGACTGAAATCAGTTAAAAACAGAGCAGCATCCAGCCCCAGACCATTAACACGTCTGAGGATACAGCTGGCCGCATCCCTCCACACAGGAGATCCTGTCAGGTATTTCTGTATAAACTGAAGGCGGAAAGTTGCAGTTCTACTGGCCAGGTGGACAAGGCCCTGGCCCCCCTCCTCTCTCGGTAAAAACAAAACAGACTGTGGCACCCAGTGTAGACCAGTCCAGAAAAAATTGACCATCTCTGCCTGTATTTTTACAAGTAGGCCAGATGGTGGGTCTAAAGCATTGAGTTTGTGCCACAGCTGTGATGCCACCAGGTTGTTTAAAACCAAAACTCTGCCTCGATAAGACATTTGGGAGTGTAGCCACTTCCATTTGGCCAACTTATCTTTGATTTTCTGTTCAACATTTTCCCAGTTCTTGTTAACAACATCCTTACTGCCTAAAAACACACCAAGATATTTAAAACCGTCTTTTTTCCAAATAAGACCCTGAGGGAGAACCGGGGGCCCAGCAGACCACTGACCGACGGCCAGGGCTTCGCTCTTCCCCCAGTTCACCCTCGCTGCAGACAGAGCAGAGAAATTCTCTGTGATCTTGGTTAAAACACTGACGTCTTGCTGATCTTTTATAAAAACAACAACATCATCAGCGTAGGCAGATAAAACAATATTGTTACTAAAACCAGGTAAAACCAGACCATGAACACGGGAGCGTATTTTCTGGAGGAGGGGTTCCAGGGAGAGTGAGTAGAGCATCCCAGAGAGAGCGCAGCCCTGCCGAACGCCTCTACACACCCTAAAAGGAGCACACAGGCTACCGTTGATCTTCAGCACACTCTCAATGTCACTGTACAGTACCTGGATCTTGGCAATGAGACCCTCGCTGAACCCGAACCCCCTCATGGTTTTCCAGAGGAAGCCGTGTTCAACGCGGTCAAATGCCTTTTCTTGATCTAATGAAATCAAGCCAGTTTGTAAACCCAATGAACCAGAGACTTCCAAAACGTCCCGAATCAGGTAGATGTTATCTACCATGGACCTGCTGGGGACGCAATAGGTCTGATCCCGGTGGATGACCTGCTCCATAGCTTTCCCCAGCCTCGTGGCCAGGGCCTTGGAGAGGATCTTATAGTCGGTGCAGAGGAGGGACACAGGGCGCCAGTTCTTGATGTCCTGCAGGTTGCCCTTTTTGGGCAGCAGGGTGATGACCGCCCTGCGGCAGGACAAGGGGAGCGAACCGGTGGACAGGCTTTCGTTGTAGACGTCAAGCAGGTCTGGGGCCAGAAGATCCCAGTAGGCCTTGTAGAACTCCACCGTGAGCCCGTCAACGCCCGGGGACCTCTGGCCCCGCATGCCGAGGAGGGCTGTGTGGAGCTCTTGAATCCCCAGGGGGCGCTCCATCTCAGAGTTGGTCTCCTCGGAGACCTGGGGTAGTTCATTGCAGAACTCCCCGAACAGTTCTTCGTCCTCCCTGTATTCGCTTTGGAACAAAGCACGGTAGAACTCCACCGCCCTCCTCCTGATCTCACCCGGTTCGCTCAGTTGCTGCCCTGTGTCCGTCAGCAAGGAGTGGATCAGCTTCCTCTGCCCGTGCTTCCTCTCCAAGCTGAAGAAAAAGCTAGAGGGAGCATCCATCTCCGTGATGTTCTGGACCCGGGACCTGACCAATGCGCCTTGGACTTTATTCTCCAGCAGGTTGGCTAAAGTTAGCCTTTTGGATTTGAGAGCTTCAATATGCTCTCGATTTCCTGTGGACTCACTAAGTTGTTCCAATTCCACGATGTTTATCTCCAGATCTCTGATAGATCTGGTAATGTCACGGGTGACATTGAGAGTGTGCTGTTGACTCAGCAGCTTGATCTGTACTTTTCCATGGTCCCACCACTGTTTAAGACTAGTAAAATCAGATTTTCTCTGTCTAAAACCAGTCCAAAAATAAGCTAAAACCTCCCTAAAACCCCGATCATACGTTAGTGCCGAGTTAAAATGCCAGTAGGCGCTTCTAGGTAAAATGTTTCTGATAAAAACACTACCTAAAAGCAACGAGTGATCTGTAAAAGCTACCGGTAAAATCTGGCATGTTTTAAACACATTAAAATTGTGTTTAAAACAATAAAAACGATCAAGACGGGCTAAAGAGATTCTATCCTCATTAAGGTGGGACCATGTATACTGCCTGGCGCCTGCATGCATCCTCCTCCATACATCCACCAGGCCATTGGATGAGACCAGCCGCCGCAGAGCATGTTGGGCTGCTGGATGCGGCTCTGCATGATTGCGGTCTAAAAACTCGTTTTCGGTGCAATTAAAATCCCCACCTATAAAAACATAATCCTCTGACCCACAATCACCTAGCCGTTCCCCAATTTTTTCATAAAAACGCTTTTTCTCTGCATTGGTGGTGGGAGCATAAATATTAATAAAAACTATACTAAAACGATCAAATTTTGTCTTAACTAAAAGGCACCTCCCCTGAACGACATGTTCGATTTCTGTGGAGTTTGGGGTGAAAGCTCTTGAGAAGAGAAAGCCCACCCCTGCACTCTGGGAGGTGCCATGACTTAAAATGACCTCCCCCCTCCACTCTCTGACCCAGTCTGTCTCAATTAAATGATCACTGTGTGTTTCTTGTAGGTAGATGACGTCAATTTTCTTTTGGTTGAGCATTTGATATATTAAAGCTCGTTTTCCAGCCTCCCTCGCCCCGTTAAGATTCAAAGATGCTATTTTAAAAGAATCCATATTGGGTAAAAAGAAGCTAAAAACAAAAAACCAAAAAACTAAAATAAGTAATAAAATGCTATTGTGCATCATTTAATCAAATTTGTTTCCTAACTTTGGTCATTATTTTCTTTAATCTAAACACGTCCCTGTCTGAAAAACCTGATATCTCTTTGTTCCTTATGTGACATCTTGCAGAGAAATAAAATAATTTTAAATCGGGAAAGTAACTTTCAATTTTAATTCCTCTGAATCCTTTAGTTTCTTTTAAAAACGTTCTAAAAGATTCTACAGGGTATCTAGGTGCTTTGCTATTCATTTGTGTGACAGATATCTCACTGCTGTCAGAGATCCAGCTCTCAGCGTCGCTGCTGTCTGACACCTCGTTCCTCTCTGCAGCCAGCTTGGAAACCTGCTCACTGGCCTTCTCGGCCGTCACCACGTTCTTTCTTTTGCTTCGCCTCTTTAACGGGGCTGAAGCCTCCAACTCCATGGCCTCCTCCGCCTCTCCTGCCACTTCAGCTCCAGTAAATACCTCTGCACTTTTCTGTCCCTCCACTTGCACCTCTCCTGTCTCTCCCTGATCTCCACACCCTGAATGTTCTCCACCGCTCCTCACCTTCACCTGCTGCTCTCCCTGCACACCATCTCTCTCCCCCACTTCACTTTCACCCTCACCACCACCATTCATCCCATCACCACACACCACTGTGCTCTCATCCTTTCCCACACTTTCCACTACCACTTCCTCAACAGCAGCCTCTGCCTGCTCCCCCGCCGCAGCAGCAGCGGGTTTCCCCGCCGCCTCACCATGCGGGTCCCCCGCCTGCCCAGCAGCAACGGGTTGCTGCCTGGCTGAACCCGGCGGGTTCTGCCCGGCCCTGTTGGGACACATTTTTACAATGTGCCCCTCCTGGCCGCAGCCAAAGCATTTCATGTTAGAGGACGTTGCAAACAAGATGTAGTCAAATTCATCTACTCTAACACGAAAGCTTAAGTTCAGTTCCTCATCCCGTCTATTAAGGATCATAAACAGTTGTCTCCGATGGGAGACAACATGTTTCAACAATGGTGATTTACACCCTGACGGCACTTTTTTCACTGGTGACACCACCTTGCCGTGCCGAGCAGCTCCTTAATCAAAAACTCGTCGCTAATGAACGGAGGCACGTTCGACAGAGTTACCTTCGTAGAAGGCAAGGTGAGCGGGGAGACTTGCAAAAACAGGCCGTTGACGGAGACGCCTACCTCCACCAACCGTTGGGCTGCTCCACCTTCTCTACAAACAAGACGACAGCTCCGTTCATGCGAGCCGCCGACCTTATGGCCCATGTCCTATCAGCTCTCCCACCGCTAAACAAACTTCCTCCACGCTACACGGAGAACCGGCGCCACCTTGACGCCGTTCTTCCGTGTCAGCGTGGAGAAAAACCCGCCACCAACCACCACCATGGCGTCAGACCGGCCAGCCAGGCGCGCCTGACGGCCACACCCGAACCTAAACAAAAACCCCTAAAAACGTGACACAACTAACACCAAAACACAACTAAACAATTAACATAAACACCAAGTGAAAAATCAGTAAGAAAAATCACAAATATAGAAATTAAACACTCGCTCGCTCTTTCACTCTTCTTCCGCTCTCCACTCACCCTCCTCTCACACGAAGAAGAAGAAGAAGAAGAAGAAGAAGAAGAAGAAGAAGAAGAAGAAGAAATATATATTTTGGCTTTCTTATGGTTTCCTACCATCACAAATGTAAACATTTAAATTGAGTTTTTGAAAATCTGCTGAGACTTTGACTAGATCTGTGAGCTCTAGTTGGATGACTGAAGAAAACTGAGCAACAAATATTAGGAAAACATTCAACTGGAATTAATTTACTGATTATTACAAATCAATCAAAATCAGCTCACATTTTCCAGACTGCTGTGTTTTTTCCCTTCACTTAGTTTCCTCACTTCTCTGCTTGAGCTTCACTGTGACATGATGAAATCAAGAGATTTGACCCAAAACTTTGAAAAGCACTTTGAAATCCTTTTAGTTTTAATAAATGCATCCATTTAACTGGTTCAATCAAAGATAAAAAGCATTAATTATAAATCTGTCACATTTTATATAAACTAACAAAGGTTGGTTATGTGAGGTTAAATCCTGTTCTTAATTAATGAAATGTTTTTAGTCAGAAATCCTCAAAAGATCTGAACTAACAGCAATATTATGTTATTATATCTTATATTTATCCTCTGTCAGAAAACTGCTGAAATGTCCACAGTCATAAGTTATGAACTAAAACTTGATTTCTAAAACGCTGTTAGAAACTTATCATCAGTTTCTTTTATTTGTAAAATGATTCTCTATTCACTGGGACATATTTGTCCTGGTTTTACTGCAAAGTGACGGATTTAAAAACTGAGTTTTTCTGCCTTTTTTCTTCTTCTGAGTCAAAATGACAGCAGACTCTCAGCAGGTGGTTTTTTATCCACCTCAATCTTCAATGTCTTTGTTGAGATCATGAAATTGTTTGGTTCTGCTTAAGTTTACACAGATATGCAGACGATAAATACATAAATAATGCCTCATTTATTTGTGGGTGAATGCAGACAGACTCTTTGTATTTCCAACGTTTTGCACAGTTTTCCTCAGAGTTCAGCTCTTTGACCAAGAGCTGGTTAACTAATCACAGCCAGGATGTTCGTTTTGTAAATAATTAGTTCTTAATGTGGTATTTTCCTCCTCTGGGTCAATTAAAAGTTGCACATTTTCTGGATGTTGCTTCTGTAGTAAGATATTTTTACTCCGGCATGGATAAAACGCTGAACATTCACATTTCTTTGAGCCTCAGGCCTTTTCACTGTACTCTACTTGTGTATTTAATTTTTTATCGGCGCATCTTAAAGCCTTGTACTCTAACATTTACCAAACCCCGTGGTGAGTGAGTGTGAGCTCTCTCAGTTTCTGCTGTTCCGGTGTCTGTTTTCTGTGTTTCCCTCGGTCTCGTCTGTGTCAACACCTGCTGTTTACCAGGACGCAGCAGCCACTGGAAATGTGCTGAGCGTTAAAAAGTCTCGCTTGTGTCCAATTGGGGCTCCGTCGGAGCGGATGCTTCAGCGTACAAACCCACTGATTTCAGGATGCTGCTGTTCACATGTCGTCTCCTAGCAACTGTCAGAGTGGAGGGTTTGACCATGACCGCCGCCTTTCTATAAACTTCACAATACTCCAGCAATTTAGTTCTGCACTCCAGAAACGGCGGCCAGAGGGAACAGAAAGTGACGCCGGATGATCGTACACAGTAAAAATGCCAGTGTTGAATTAACACCCAATAGTGTCTATATGTGTCCAAGTCAGCTGGTGTTAAATTCAACACTACAGAGTCACATTAATATTTACAACGGTGTTAGTGTTAAAATATATTAAAAGTAACACCAGTGTGGTGTTGATCACAAACATAATCTGGTGTTAAAAAAGTAAATAATTGACCCACAAGGTGTCAATATCAATCAAATCCAGTGGAAAATATTCAAAACAATACACAGAAATGGAAAGTTTAACTTTTCTTAAACCCATTTAGTATTATAGACCAAATGGGTGTCAATTTTTTAACACTTTCAAAGTGTTACTTTAACACCTGCTGACTTGGACACATATTGACACTTTTGGGTGTTAATTCAACACTGGCATTTTTACTGTGTAGTTTTCTCTCCTTATTGGTCCGAACCTTAGAGCCTTGTGCCTACGTTACCCACCATGCAGTGCTGACGTCTGACAGCCGCGTTACGTCTGTCTGAATAATCGAGTTGACAGTTTCTGTTTCGGCGCTTCTGCAACAATGAGCCGAAGGAGGAAGGTGAGCAGAAACCCATAAATATTTCATGGTCTGTTTATGGATTTTTCCTTTATCGCCATGTGGAAAATGTTTGCCAGTAAACAAGCTGAATGTTTTAGGGCTTTTTTTTTCCCAGTTCGGTGTCCTGACATGTCAGCGTTATACTCAGCTGCTTTTGAACTGAAGCCACTGCAGAAACAAACACGAGGCTTCGTTCATGTCAGCGGCCTTTCGTTATACTTCAGATTTGGCACTAAAACACTCCATATGTCCCCAACACAGCCCAGTTCAGTCCGATTTAATCCATCTCCAGTCCGTTTGTCTAGAAAGTCCGGTTCGGTTGTGGATGTGTGAACGCTAATCAAACTCTGGTCCGTCTACAAACCTCGGTCTGGGGTCGGTTGAAGTGAACTCTCCTTCAGTTATGTGAACGCCAAGCGGACCGGAGACCTCTCCAAAAGCAGGAAGTGGACTACAGCGCAAGGCGTTCTGGGTAAATATACCAACATAAACGTGATAGCCTAGCGCTAGCAGTAGAAATGGTTCGTAGTCTTTAGAAAAGACTAAGAGAAATCCTCTAAAATCTGACGCCTCCATTTTGTGTCTATTTGGTGAAGAAGGAAGTTGCTCTTAGTGTCTTCAGAGGTTTTTGCGTCGTTTCCTTCAGTGGTTCTTTGAGCAGCGCCCCCACAGGCCAGGAGGGGAACAGGTTGGTTTGATTGAACCACAGCAGCTGGAGGTGGAGCAGATGATGGAGTTTTAGTCCCAGTTGAAGTCCGGTTGAAATGTTTTACCTCAAAAAACATCACTAATTATGAAACAACCAATAAATATTACACTGTGTGATCTTGCCATCTTTAAAATCACCATGCAAATACACATAAAACATGATCAACGTTCAACTTGCTGCTAATCAAAAGTGGGATTTTAGCCTTGATCTAAAGGAACTCGGTGTTTCGGCTGTTTCGCAGTTTTCAGGTAGTTTGTTTCAGATTTTCTGTTTCTGACGTTTGAGGAAGTTTATTTTTAAAATATGACACATTTGGAACCTTTCTGAAACTCTGCAAAGTAAAATATACTTTTCTACTCCAGAAATATGAAATATGTCCCTGATATTTTCTGGAAAGTAACTTCTTGTAGTTCAGGCCTCATTAGTGCCTGCAGAGCCAAAATGCAGACAGAGACATACAGTTTTAGGCTTCAATAAAAATAAATTGAAGTAAAATCCTGCAAAGAAACAATGAAAAATCATTTTCTTAAGATCCTAATGGAATCAGTGTGTTGCAATGGTCTAGTCAAAGTCCAGACAAACAGAGAAAAATGTCTGATAACCTCACTGGACAGAGTTAGAGGTCAGACAGGAAGCTGCTGCCGGGTTTTACTTACTGTTCACCATGTTTTATTTGTTCTGAAATGTTTTTCTGGAAAACTTTTTATCTCTCAAAATTTTACTTTTAAGGTTTGATTATATTTTACTTTCATTGTGAAAAGAAGGAATGTTTAAAAAAAATCAATCTTTTGATCAAAAATACATCAAATAAAACTTGACAGGGTTAAAGTAAATATTTGTATCTTTTCACGCTGTTGTCACCGTTTCCTGTTGTCAGATTCTTCTGTCTTTTTTTACTTTTCAAGGTTGATTTAGTGGTCGACACTTCGGAAATAAGGCAAAAATGAAAAGTCTCCAATTATTTGTTGTGTGAACAAGCATGTCGGGTTCTGTTCTTGAAGTTTATTACTAAATGTTTGAGTTAGTAGCTGATTTTATGTGAACGTATTAAAATTGTCGGAGGAAACGTAACTGGATATTTTCACCCGTTTTGAGATGGATCTGATTTTAATTCACTTTTCTTTACAGAATCATTTGAATTTATGAGTTTTCCCAGAGTAAACAAAATGTTTTTATCATGCCGCCACATTTCAGTCAAATTTAGCTGCAGACTTTGATTAGGCCATTTTAAAACCTTCTCTTTTGTTGCAGTCCCAGAGCATCACTCTACCACCTCCATGTTTGACTTGTCAGTCAGTCAGATACAGGACAGGAAAGCTGTTCATAGTTGGTAGGAAGACGCCTGGACAATCCTGGGAGAAAATCTATTAAAAAGACCATTTAAGGTGTTTTTACGCATTAAATAGTGATAAAGCTGCTCCTTTTCAAGAAAAGAGCAGATTTTTATTTTTATTTACATTTGAGATTAACATAATTATACGGAAGAGGATTAGGGCCACCGAAAAAAATAAATAAAATTCTGACTTCAATCTCAAAATTCTGAGACCAACGAACTGGGCTCTGCAGATGAACCAGCGTTTTTATTTCATTTTTCGTCCTAAACCACCATCTAAATATAATTATTATGGAAGAGGATTAGGGCCACCGACAAAAAAAAAAAAAAAAAAAATTAAAGTCAGAATTTTGACAATCAAGTTTAATCTGATTAAACGTTAGAATTCTGACTTTAATCAGAGGTTTTTCTTCTCTCAAAATTTTACTTTTAAGGTTTGATTATATTTTACTTTCATTGTGAAAACTACATGGAAGAAGGAATGTTAAAAAAATCAATCTTTTAATCAAATTCTAACTTTGAATTTGATTAAAAGAATCAAATTCTGACTTTCAAGTCAGAATTCTGACAATCAAGTTTAATCTGAGATTAAAGTCAGAAAGAAAACTTGACTTTAATCTCAGATTAAGGTCAGAAATCTGACTTTAATCTCAGAATTCTGACTTTAAAGTCAGAATCTTTTGGTGGCCCTAATTCTCTTTCGTAATAATTATATTTAGATGATGCTTTAGGACGGAAAATGAAATAAAAACGCTGGTTCATCTGCAGAGCCTGGTTCGTTGGTAAATGGTTCAACCACCAGCTCTTTAGGAGAAAACCTTGGTTTGCATGTGCAGCAGTGAAGCTGTGGATGTTATAAAATGTACAGCATGGCGCTCAGGTCCTGCAGACAGCTGCACCTCCACCTCGCTGCACCTCCACCTCGCTGCACCTCCACCTCGCCCTGCTTGCCTCTGCTAATCCGTGTCCAGCAGGTTGGTGCACTTACACTCCGTGTTCCCCGTAAAACCTCCACCTTCTGCCCTTTACTGCAGCATGGATGCTTCTGGAAACCACTCGCTTTGTTTCCCCGACAAACTGAGCCGGTTGTTGGTTTCTGCTCACTCTGAACAATGACTTCACAGCAGAGAGCGCCGTTTAAAGGTGAATCAGAGGTAAATGAAGTATCCCTTTGTTGTCTCTGAGTTGAGATAAGTCAGCCATTGGGGTCCAGTTCCTCTGCGTGTCCTTGGTTATGTAACTGTCAAACCGCATGATGAGGGAAGAGAAAACAGTTCCTCCATGGAGTTAATTATTAAATCTGATATGATTTCTTCCACAACACAAAAGACTGAACCTGTAAAGGAAATATGAGGACATAACTTCACCACAGCACTTCCTACTGAGGATGTTAATTAAGCTCAGTTCTGTTTGTAATGCTAACATATTAGCTCAAGTCTTTAGCATCTAATTCGTTATCTTAGCAGTTTACAGTGACATGTTGCAGTCACCAACTTTTAATAAAAGTTACTTTTTTTATTTTTTTTTGTATTTCCTTTATTTAACCAGGTGAACCCCGTTGAGATCCAGATCTCATTTTTAAGGGGGACCTGGGCAGAAATCTGCAACACACAGCAACCTGGTTACAAAACAAGATTAATTAATACATATTCACATGTATAAAACAAATTTAAAAGAATCTCGTTGCCTATTTTTAAGAATCTCTTGAAATAAATCCAGTGGGATCAGTTCTGACATCTTGAGTCCAGACTGGAGCCGATTCCAGGCTGAAGGAGCATCACACTGAAAGCTGCTTCCCTTTTTCAGTTCAACGTGGAACATGCAAAAGAAAAATGTTGGAACGTAAAGAATGGGAATTAACAGATCTTTATAAAAGAGAGTTTAATATGCTGGAGCCAAACCGAGTAGATATTATAAATCAGGGTCATCAGGTGGTTGTTTCTCCTACAGTTAAAGGCCATTCAGCTTCTGCATTCAGCTCACAATGATGTGAGAGACTCTGCTAAACCTTAAAGCTCAATGATACACAGTATCTAATGATTGAAGGCATTTGGTGGAAGCATTCATATATAACACATCTCCATAATCCAGGAGTGGCAGGAATGTTGCAGCTACCAATTTACTTCTAGCTTTAAGAGAAAAACAAGAACCATCAATCTTCATTTTCAGTGTTCGTAGCAAATTTGCTATGTGATTTTTAAAAGAGAGACTCTTTATCTAGAGTAAAGCCAAGATATTTATAATTACTAACAGTCTATTTGTGTCCCTACAACAGTGGTAAGCAATGGAGGGATCTCAGATAGTTTCCTAGAGTGTGAAAAAACCATTGCCATTGTCTTTTCCACATTCAGAACCAACTTCAGAGTTTGTAAGCGGGTCTGAACTATAGTAAAAACAGACTGCAAGTACTGAATTGCCTGTACGAGTGATGAAGAACAGAGTAAATCACTAAATCATCTGCATAAAACATACTTAAAACATTTAAACATAAGCTGAAAGAAATGTAAATGAATTGTTGGTGTTTGCCGCTTTTCGGAGGGGAAGTCATGTTGAATTCCAGCAGCTAGTAGCTGCTAGCGGCGTTGGAGTCTGGGCTGATTGTGTTTCTACACTTACTTTTTGATGTGGAAATCTAGTACTAATTATGATATGTTCTTCAAAGTGCTTCTTGTGATAAACATTGTAAAACAATGCTTAGAAAAAGCTTAAATTATTAAAACATAAAGTCATGCTAGCAGCATTAGCATTAGTCTGTGGGATTTATGTAGCATTAGCCAATCGGCTAACAGAGCGACAGCAGTCCAGTATGTTCAAATGACCTTTACTAATGACCTTTATTCAATCATTTATTTGTCAATATTTTAAAAGAGTAAGGCGGCCATGTTGGAACGGCTCTACATGTCAACTTCCTGTTGACTTTTCTGACTTAGAAATTGGAAAATCTGATGACCATTGATTTCTAATGCAACTTAAATAAAACAAGTTAAATTCAGAGCAAACACAATATCAGCTTAAACTATGTAGCATAAACCTATGTTATCGCAGTAACTGAAACCAGAATTTAGTCAAAATACGACGAACCTTTTACTTTTTAGGGGTTTTTGCGACAGTGAAGCATTTTGTTCATGTTTAGACATGATGGGTGCTGAAAATGGTTTTCTCTTTCCAAGTTAAAATTTCATCTTCGGCCTTAATATAATCAGAAAGACAGAATATCAGGGAGCATTTGCTTTTTTTTCTGACCAAACTAAATGTTTATTTCTGAATATTTTCCTGAAATGTTAATTTTAGCTTTACTACTGACCAGCAGGGTCGAAATGAAACAAATTGTCAGTATTGTAGCAGAGCTGGAGCATCGTTTGGATGAAGCGTTTCTTTTCCTGTCTAAGGTCAGAATGTAGTTTTCAGCACATCTTGTAATTAAAGCTGAGGTCTAACTGAGGACGTTTCGCTCCTCTGGCTAATAAAGAAGCTAATTAGGGCCAGGCTAAATCTGCTGAGTGAAACATATACAGAATCGGCCTTCAGCATAAAAATACGGAGTCTGGAAGTTCATGGAAACGAGGTCAGGGTTCGGATCCGACGCGGTTCCTGTTTTTCATGGCTGGAAAATGCAGATTATCACCAGATTGCTCCTGGATTGCTGTGGACGTTGCTTCTGACAGGACATTTTAGTCACAGTTTTGCTCGTGGGCAGAACTGAGACGATGCCCAGCTTAAAATATTATAAAAAGGAAAAAAAAAAAACTTTTCAGAAATCTGCATTTCTCCATTTTTATATTTCCTTTAGCATCTCAGTCTGACGCTGTTTTTCTTCTTCATGGTTGTCATGAAACATGATTGTGTTTTATGACACATCTGAAACCTGATTGTCACTTATTTCATAGAGACATTTATTGTTCTCAGAATAATGACAGAAAGTCCAGATAGTTTTAATTTAATCAAACCGTATAAAATCTCATGTCTCCAGAAATGAAGGTGTTGCTCTAAGATGCTTTCAGTGCGTTTATACTGCTCAAAATTTCTCTTAAAATTAAATACTTAGCTAGCACAGAGCTAACTAATATTTAGCCAAAGTTAAATATTTTGCTTGCTTTCTAAATTAGAACCTTTGACCAAAAACAACAATTTCAATATTTTTTTTTCGTGGTTCAGATGTGAATCTTTCAGATCTTTGAAGAATAAATCCCGTTTTATTTGTGTAACCAGGTGAAAAATGGCTACATGTCAGTGGAAACCATGTTTTGCTTTTAATTCACCGACTGGTTGTAATACTTGTTTTTGTCAGCATGTTTGTTTGAACCTCCGTGGACAAAGTTACAGAGACGATGATAATGTTGTGTTTTTCTGCTTGTCCTCTTTCAGAGGCGCCTCCGTTGTTAGACTTCAGCTTTTATGTGAAGCTGCGTTGCTACTTCACAAGAAATGGATGGAGGGAAAGGGAGAGAGAGAGGGAGGTGGAGAGAGAGGGATGGAGATGGAGGTGGAGAGATGGAGGTGGAGAGATGGAGGTGGAGAGAGAGAGATGGAGGTGGAGATATGGAGGTGGAGAGAGAGAGATGGAGGTGGAGATATGGAGGTGGAGAGAGAGAGAGTGGAGGTGGAGAGATGGAGGTGGAGAGAGAGAGATGGAGGTGGAGAGAGAGGGATGGAGATGGAGAGATGGAGGTGGAGAGATGGAGGGTGGAGAGATGGAGGTGGAGAGAGAGAGAGATGGAGGTGGAGATATGGAGGTGGAGAGAGGAGAGAGATGGAGGTGGAGAGATGGAGGTGGAGAGAGGGAGATGGAGGTGGAGAGTAGGGATGGAGATGGAGGTGGAGAATGGAGGTGGAGAGAGAGAGATGGAGGTGGAGATATGGAGGTGGAGAGGAGAGGAGGTGGAGAGAGGGGTGGAGGAGAATGGAGTGGAGAGAGGAGGTGGAGAATGGAGGTGGAGAATGGAGGGAGTGGAGAGAGAGAGATGGAGGTGGAGATATGAGGTGGATGAGAGAGATGGAGGTGGAGATGGAGGTGGTAGAATGGGGAGAGGGGAGAGAGAAGATGGAGGTGGAGATGAGGGGATGGAGGTGGAGGTGGAAATGGAGGTGGAGAGGAGAGAGGAGGTGGAGAGAGAGGTGGAAAATGGAGGTGGAGAGAGAAGATGGAGGTGAGAGAGTAGATGGAGGTGGAGAGAGAGAGATGGAGGTGGAGAGATGGAGGTGGAGATGGAGGGATGGACAGAAGTTGTTCCTCACAAAGATTCAAACTGATTTTCTTTCTCTGTTCAAATTATTCATAGGAATGAATGTAAAAACTGTTTAGTTTGGAGTTTTGCTGGATTAAAGTCACAATGATCAGCGATAATTTTGGTTATTTAGTTTAAAATGGGGTTTAGTCTTTCAAAGTAATATTTTCACCATGTTATTAATTTATAAATTAGTTACGTATTTAGTTGGCAAACCAATTATGTAGCTCCAACATAAATGTCTACTAAACAAGGTAAATGTTTAGTTTACAAACTACTTTGAAGCTAAATAGTTTAAGAGCACAAATGTTACTTTCTAGCTAATTATTTTGTTTGCTAACTAGATATTTGGGTTTGGACTTAAACAGTTTGAAAACTAAATTTGCAGCTCCACACAACTATATATTTAGCAATGTATATATTTAGTTTGCAAACTATTTAACTATTTAGTTCGTAATCTAACTAAGTAGTTAGTGTCTAGTTTTATTCTCCCTGCAGAGAAAATAATCAGACGTCTTTATAAGTTTTATGTTTTATTAAAGCTGCTGCTGCTCCGCGGGGAATTACTCAGCAATGTGATGCTGTAATTATTTATGCTGCTTGTGTTTTAAATAAATCCAATCTGCTGTTTAAAATTTCCACTTAATTATTCTGCGGGTAATAAAACACGTTTCTGATCTGGATTCCTGGAAAAACTCGAAAAGATTAATCCTGACTGGAAACAAGACGACACAGGGAATCATACAAATTATTTCTTTAATCACTTTTCTTCTTTTTATGATGACAAATCACAGCTGAGTAAAAATTCAATGTTCGGTTTCTCAGCTACAGAATCACAGTTACTGAAAACCAGAAAAAATTAGTTTTAAAGCAGAAATATTCAGTTAGAGCTGAAAAACTGGAGACCTGATGCTCTTCACAATAGGCCTGTAGTGATACAATAATCTCATGATACGATACACGATATTCTGCTAACGATACAATTCAATACACCTTCGCGATTTTCTGAAAGATTTTAGAGGGACAGAGTGATTTTGGTGACATTTTGTGACTGTTATAAAGTTGGACTGAATTAATTTAACTGAAAACTGATTAAAAGCACCAACTACACAATACCTGGTTCTGGTTGGACACAGACTTAAAGTGGACAGCTGGACAAAATGAACCAAAGAAGTGGAGAGAAAACATGTTTCTTTTAGTTGAAACAGTCCAAACTGTAGCTGACATGCATTAGTAAAGTAAATAAAGTGAACCAAGTTCCTGCTCTGAATAGTTTGATACCTTTTTAACCTGAACATCTGAAAGAATCACTCTAAGCCTGATGACCTGATGAAGCCAGCAGTGAGTGAACAAGGTGACAGTTGGAGGTTACGATACTTGAGGATGAATAGCGATTTTTTTCTAGGAAAGAAAATATCGAGATATATCGCGATATCAATATTATTATACATCCCTACTTCACAAGAAGGACAAACCATTAAACATTATTAAAGAAACACTGCCAGGAAAATTAAGTGGAAGGAAAACTGGTAGAAATGTAAAAGTCTGCGCTAATTTTCAATATTTGCTTCACGGTTTTGGTTTTCCATTAAAAGGTTTCCTTCCTGTGCGATGGGGTTGTTCCTTTCCACTGTCGCCTGGCGCTTGTTCAGGTCGAAAGAGTGAAGATCATGAACTGAAGAGTCAAATCTCCCGACTTCTTCAGTGGAAACTCGATTCTGGTTGAACCAGAAGTTTACATACTGCGGATAAAAAGAATCAGCCACAAATATTTTACTACGCTTGAAATAAGACAAGACTTATGAAGTTATAAAGCATCTTTTCAGGAAACAATCTTAAGTAAATAATTCCTTGATATTGATTAAAAACCGGATGAGAGCGAAGAGTCGCTATCGGATCATTTCTAAGGACAGGCAGGACTTTCTTAGAGATCAGCGGGTCGGATTCCAGACGGCAGCAACTTAAACCTTTTTTATTTATAATTCCTTTTAGGGCTTTTATACGTAGTTAAGTTGTTGAAATTGGGTCATTTTTTTCTGCCTTTATGTTTGAGCTGCATTAATACTGGATTTAGTTTGGATGATTAAACTTCTGATTTTTTAAATTTTCTCTGTAAATAAAAGCTGGCAAATTTACTTGAGTAACTTTTTTAAGTGCTTTTAGGAGTATTTTCACTACGTTGTACTTTTAGTAATTTTATTATGAAGCATTTCTATTATTACTTGAGTGAAATTTCTGTCTTAAATCAACATATTTTAACCAAAAATCCACCAGACAGACACGGCTGGAGTTTCTGCTAAAGTTTAAGTTTTTTATTCTAAGAAACTGATTTTGAAAAAAAAAATTACTTTTGCCTGATTTTATTCTTTTACTTGTATGTGATTTTAGTCCTTAAAATACTAAAATTTCCTCTTAACTTTATATTTTGGTTCGTCTGATGATGATATTAATTGTTTAATCTGATTAGTTGCTCTGTATTTTAGTAAAGTTTTAGCAAATAAGTAATTTTTTGGGGTTTCTATAGATGATGGCGCTTTGTGATCAGATTCAAATTCACAATCATTTCCTGCTTTTTGCTGCATTTTTTCTGCTTTTTTTCTGGGTCGATTTGCACATTTTGGACCAGAACCTCATGGTTTCTATAATGATTATCAAAGATTATTGATTGATTGATTGATTGATTGATGATAACTGTTTGACCAGATGAAGATGGCTGCTTCAAGCATCACAGTAAAAATGCCAGTGTTGAATTAACACCCAAAAGTGTCTATATGTGTCCAAGTCAGCAGGTGTTAAAGTAACACTTCTGAAAGTGTTAAAAGATTGACTCCCATTTTTTTGTTAAATTAACTTTGGTCTATAACACTAAATGGGTTTAAGAAAAGTTAAACTTTCCATTTCTGTGTCTTGTTTTGAATATTTTCCACTGGATTTGATTGATATCGACACCTTGTGGGTCAATTATTTACTTTTTTAACACCACATTATGTTTTGTGATCAACACTACACTGGTGTTACTTTTAACATATTTTAACACCAGCACTGTTGTAATGTTAATGTGACACTGTAGTGTTGAATTTAACACCAGCTGACTTGGACATATGGAGACTATTGGGTGTTAATTTAACACTGGCATTTTTACTGTGTAAAAGTGAAGATAAAGCTCCTCCATGGTTATTATATAAGCTGATTTCATCATGTTGAACCAAAACGCTGTGACTTTTAGCAGATAGAAATAATTTGAAAACGAAATTTTTTTTTCAGATTTAAGAAAAGACAGACGTATGGCTTTGGTTGGTGTTTTATTTAAAAGTTTCTTAAAATAAGCTTTTCCCTTGTAAGTAATGAGAACTGAAGCGGTTAAAGTTTGCAGCTCCTGAGCCTAAAGACGTCCGGCTCTCATCTTCACATCAAACCCAGCGGCTCAAATTAACTCCAGCATCAAAGATTATGTTTGAACTACAACAACAAGAAGCTCCAAACGATTTCCTTCCTTTGATTAATCCTTGATCTGCTCCAGAAAGAGAGAAAAGGTTTTGTGTTTTTAAGATGATTTCCTCGGTCCATCAGGACAGCAGAGCCGCTTTAGTTCAGGTTTTCACCTCAGGCTTTTACTCCAGTTTCATCCATTCAGTTTCTGCTGCAGCAACAATTTAAATTATTTCTTCCAACATCTTATTTCTGAAAACATCTTATGAAGACTATATTTAACGTTTGAAAAACCAAACGCTGAAAATGAGGAATAGAATCATTTGTTTGTAAATTGAGTTTTGAAATGACCAAAAAGCCAACAAAGTGTAAAAACATCATCGCATCCAGTCAAGAAGAAGAAATCGTCTTAAATATTTTACTGCATTTCTAAAAATATTTCACACCGTTGAGTTACAGGCTTTTTATTTTATGTTGATAAAGTATTTAGGGTAAATGTTTGTTCCTCCCAGATCTTCTTCGCTTCATGATGAAGATTATTCATGACTAACGGTTTTATAATTAACCATTCGGGTTGGTGCGTCTGGCAGAGAGAAGCCAACTCAGATTAAACAAGGTCAATATTGTCTCACTGAGTTTCGTTGAGGATTTAATTCACCAAATCGATTTTCTAGTGAAAAGGATTAGGGCCGATGAAAACAAAATCTGATTTTTATATCAGGATTCAGATTTTTTTTCTAATTTTTTTTTTCTTTTTTCACAATTTTAAGAGAGTTTTCTGAGATTAAAGTGAGAAAAAGTTATTTTCTCAGGATTTTTACTTTAATGTCAAAATTATGTCATTGTACAATTACATTCAGAGTTTCTGACTAAAACAAAAAAAAATTACTTCTCATAATTTCGATTTTAATTTCAGAATTTTTCCTCAGATTTCTAACATTTTTCTAAAAATCTTGACTTTCTTCAGAGTTTTGACTTTTCTCTGAATTGTAACTTCGTGATTTTTTTTCAATTTGGACTTTAATCTCAAAATTCAGATATTTTTTCCTAGAATTTTGAGTTTTCTTGGAATTAATTGTTTTTTACAATCTTCTGAGTAATGTTTTTTCCCCAGTGGCCCTAGTCCTCTTCCATACATTCTCCTTCAACACGCCGGAACTCTAAACATTATCTATAAATTTTTATTTAGGCCCTTTTGAGGTGAATAATGTGGACAGTTTTCAGAGTGAAGCTGATAGAGGAAAGTCCCAGATCTCTGCGGTGGGACTGAATAGGAATCAAACCTTGAGAACCTGCAGCGTTTTGCTTCCTCTTCCCTTTGTGTCGGTTATAACTCTTCCATAATGAGCCACTTTAAAACTCCCATCGGATTCGTGTTTCGCGTGTTTTTGCCTCCTGACCCTCTTTCCTTCCTCCTCCTTCGGTTCGGGTCTCAGCAGCCGTGACCGGTTCAGATTCACGCTCAGGAAAATGATCTGAAACACGTTGGGTTCATAAAGGCCTTTTGTTTCCGACTGTCTTAACTCAGAGAGCCGTCAGTAAACTAAAAGCTAATGAGGCTGACATTTTGCCTCTCTTCTTACAAAACGTTTTAGCCACAAATTGATTTTCTCAGAAAAGCAGATGGATAAAATCTTCCTGGTTGTTTTCCACTGCGGCGGTTTTCATTCAGGGCCGAGGAGCCGCACCGCGCCGCCCGTCTGGACTCTAATTAATGGTCTGAAAGCCCTGCACACAAAAGGAAACTCAACCTGAATAATTAATCAAAGCCGGTTTAGTTGTTAGTGCGCCCATGACCAGCAGTGAGGGTGAATTAGATGATTAAACGTTTCCACAAGCCGTGGAGGCAAAGATGGAGGAAAAGCTGCAGGTTTGTGGATCAGGAGAGGAAGACATGACTCCTGGTTTTATGTGCAGACCTGGGTTCTCTGCAGGCTGTAACCTTTAATTAGGACCTTTTGATTTTATTTCTGGTGATTATTGGAGGATCTTCCCTGACCTCAGCTGAGCCCCGTCATCTAAAAGTCGACTCTGTCGAAACTCTGTCGTGGATTTTGTTACAACTTTAAAGTAGGATTTTAGTAACCTGGCTGGCCTTCAAAAAACTCTGCTGAAGTAAGTTAGGGTTCCGTTTCAGCTTCCAGACTTTTAATACTTTATTTTCACAGAGGAACGATTAAAAAGTTAGTAATAAAGTTCTACAATCAATCTGGAAACAGATGAATAAAACCGACCCGGTTAGCAGGAACCAATAAACCGCGGTGCGTTGGCTGGGGGACAGAAATGCACGAAACACACCAGCTAGTCTTGTTTGTCTCCACACCAGTACCACCAGTCCAACTGGGCCATAAAAAAGTGCAGTGTTTCTCAAAGTGGGGGCCACGGCCCCATGGGGGGCCGCTAGGGGGCAGAGAGGGGCCTCAAGGTAAGATAAAAAATAAATAAAAAGCAATCGAGTCTTAGTGTTTTCATCATAATTTAAATTCAGAAAGTCAGATTAAATTCTGATTTTAAAGTCAGAATTTAATCTGACTTTAAAGTCAGAAAGTCAGAATTCTGAGATTAAAGTCAGAGTTCCTTTCTTTTTTTTCAGTGGTCCTAATCCTCCTCCCTACTCCTGCGCCCCGAGGAGCGCGGCTGACGTAACATCGGTTCGTTTCGGAGAAGCGAAACCACGCAAAAAGATCCTGGTAAAAGCGCACAGCGGACCGCGGAGGGTAAAACACTCAGAGTTCAACTGATCGGTTTGGATCAGGCAGATCCAACTGCCTGGTGAACCAGTGCAGATTTCTCTGCAGATGCGACCAGGAGGATTTTGTGAGGCTGTGCGTTCAGATAAGTGACCGTAATTTAAGTGGGGCCATTTAATTTAAGTTATTCTAAGTTATTGGGGCCACAGTCAGGGGTTTATGTCTCTATGGAGAAAAAGTTAGATGCATTTATCTGCCTTCACGGTTCAACTAGGTGAATATTAACTAAACTGCATAAAAATGCAGCTAAATGACCTAAATAATATGATTATAACTGACGGGTAAATATTGTACATGACCAAATTTTTAAATTTTTTTAATTTTTAATGCTGTCGGTCAACATGATGGATAAAACCTCGAGGCTAAAGTAAGCTAACTGAACAGTTCATATCTGTTTTTGTTTTTATCATCTAAACTTCTCAATCTTCTCGTGTTTCACCTGCTCGTCTTTAAATTTAATTAAATCCTCTCACCGTTTTGGAAGTTAAACCGATGAATTTGTTACATCTAAAATAAAAGCTGACATTTCATGTTGCTCTACAGCCACAGCGGTTTGTGTCGGTGTAGTAGTGCTATTCTTACACAAAAACATTTTAAGACATGGTGCACTTAGTGTCTAAAGTTGTGCTTTATGGCTCCATTTGACGTAACATTTCGCCTCTTTTATATTTAAGTGGATTTTCTGGCTCCAGTTCCTCTGTAAGACGGCCAAAGGAAGGAGTCTGAGGCTGCAGGTGGATTTCCCCTCTAATGGTCCGGTGAAGGGCGTATTTGTGTTGTGTGGGATTCTCCATCCATGACATCCTCCTCCGTCTTCGGCCGTTATTTCCCGCAGAGTTTCTCCTGCCGCCGTGAGCCGAGGAGAAAAACTTTGATGTTCGCCGAAGCGCCTCCACTTCAAAGTTCCTCGGAGCAGGATTAACTCAGGAAGGAGATTACTGTAATTGGGGACCGTGGAGGTGGAACAAAAGGTTATTCTCTGTGTGTGTGTGTGTGTGTGTGTGTGTGAGAGAGGTGGGTGCTGTACAGTGAATTCACTGAAAACACGCATTCATGCAGAATATTACAGGAAAAAATCAGGTTAATCCAGCAATTCTATAAAAAGCCTCTTTGGATGACTTTCCCCAGTTTGTATCAGAAACATAACGAGGCAGAGGACACTGTGGAGCTGCTGTTTATTTAGAAAAGATAAATACCTTAATGGTGCATTAGTGCTTGGCTCACAGCCGTCACAGTCAGCTCGGCCGAATTATTTCTGTAGTAATGATAGAAAGGAATCCCTGTCTAGTTCGTGTTCCTGCCTGCAGAGCTGGAATAACCAATGTTTTCACATCAACAAAGGGCTTGACGTTTCTCACCTCCTGGTTCTTCTCTAATTGTTATCATTTTGTAGATTTTGCAATAATCTGTCATTTTAGTTCTGCATTGATCCATCCATCAATCTGTCGTCTGCATTGTCTTATTAAAGGCGCAGAAAAAAATTATTTACAATCACAATCAATTCAAAATGATCGGTTTCAAAATGCGGTTAAGTTTTTGAAGCTCCTACTTGCGAGTAAATTACACATCGCATTTCATGTTCACTTGGGCAACAAATACCAAAATGACGCCACAGAGCATAAATCCTCCAGACCACCAGGGGGAGTCGGCCAACTGACCATGTGGGACTAGGCTCTCAGTAAAGACGGGACACCCAGGAGAAAGTTGAAAGGAAGGAAGAAATTATGTTTTACTTCATGTTTTTCACAACGTTATAAGTCAGCAGCATGTTTACATTGATTACATTACTGACTCCCCCTAATGGCCTGGAGGGCTTTTGTTTAGTGCACAGGTGTCACTCTGCAGTCCTGGAGGGCTGCCGCTCTGCAACCTTTAGGCTGTTTTCACACTGCAGCCTGAAGTGACCCAGTTCTGATGTTTCTGTCGTAATGCGACCTGTATTTGATCTTTTCATGGCAGTGTGAACAGCTCAGGTCGGATTCTTTTAGAATGTGACTCATATCGATACGTATTCGATTCAAATGGACCATAACATCCAGGTCTCATTCATCAGAACTGAACGTCACTGATTCTCAACAAATCTCACTATTCTGAGTCCTGATACACAGAAAAACAACAACCATGACGACTAGATGAGTCACTTCAGGCTGCAGTGTGAACAGTGGCGCAAAAAGTGGGTATGCAGCGAATGCAACGTGTAGGGGCGCAGCACCAGAGGGGGCGCCAAAACCCCCTTCTGGAGGGGGCGCAGCACCAGAGGGGGCGCCAAAACCCCGTCTGGAGGGGCGCAGCACCAGAGGGGGCGCAGCACCAGAGGGGGCGCCAAAACCCCGTCTGGAGGGGGCGCAGCACCAGAGGGGGTGCCAAAACCCCGTCTGGAGGGGGAGCAGCACCAGAGGGGGCGCCAAAACCCCCTTCTGGAGGGGGCGCAGCACCAGAGGGGGCGCCAAAACCCCGTCTGGAGGGGCGCAGCACCAGAGGGGGCGAAGCACCAGAGGGGGCGCCAAAACCCCGTCTGGAGGGGGCGCAGCACCAGAGGGGGTGCCAAAACCCCATCTGGAGGGGGCGCAGCACCAGAGGGGGCGCCAAAACCCCGTCTGGAGGGGGCGCAGCACCAGAGGGGGCGCCAAAACCCCGTCTGGAGGGGCGCAGCATCAGAGGGGGCGCCAAAACCCCGTCTGGAGGGGGCGCAGCACCAGAGGGTGCGCCAAAACCCCATCTGGAGGGGCGCAGCACCAGAGGGGGCGCCAAAACCCCGTCTGGAGGGGCGACGCGCCTATGATGTTTTCCCAAACACGTCAGCGCCTTACGCTCCTTCACCTCGCGCACATAACGAGGTAAAGGTAGCGAGTTTTACACTTCACGTATCGTCGCCTTTGGGGGGGGGGGGAGCATCAAAACTTCACCCTGACGTTCCCTTGGGGAAGGGGTGGGGGGGCGCCGATTTATGTTTTTGCATCCACTTGAAAAATGTGTAGTTTCGCCACTGAACGCAGCCTTAGATGAGCCTCTGCTGCACCACCTGAGCAGAATAATCAGGTTGTTAGCAGGACTAACTGATCTACACCAGGAGGAGGTAATGAAGCCATTTCAGTGTTTTGTACCTGTGGCTCATCTAAGACCTGCAGGACAGCGGAGGACTGGAGTTTGACACCCCTGGTTTAGTGGATCGAATTTGCAGCATTTTATACTTGCTGCTGTTTTTGCTATTTGCAGCATTTCCCCTTTTGCTCTTACTTCCTGTGGTTCCAGTTTTTTCTCTCTTGCTGTTTGCAGATTTTTGCTCTTATTTTCTGTATTTGCAGCATTTTTCTGTTGCATTTTTTCTGTGTTTGGAGTTTTGGAGTTTGCATTGTTTGTGTGTCTGCAGCATTTAGAACAAATTTTAAAACTTTGATCAGTTACGGACAGAGTCATACTTACATCCTTCACAGGACCACGAAAGTAAACTATCAAAAACCTGGTGTGTTCTGTGTAGAGACGATACACACCTGTAAATTATGATGTCACCAGGTGTCTCTGAACCGTCCAATCACTGAACACATCGTTAGAACAAATCAGTCTCTGTTGAGGTGCCAAAACTTTGTCCAGCTGAACAGAAACTGAAGTTATTATCTTTGGACCTAAAGAGGAACGATCTGCAGTTATAGACCTGGAGTTATAGATCTAGGTTCATAGAGTCGATTCACAGCTTCAGTTATTACAGTTTCTAACTAGAGATCAGGCTGACCTCTGACCTGAACCTTCAGAGACACAGAAAGACAGTTCCAAACCCGGCCTTCTTAAATGAAGAACATCTCCTGGATTAGAGGACTCATAAGTGAAACATTGATTTGATTCATTGGATTTTGATTAAATGTTTATTTCTCTTTCATTTGGTGGCAGACTGCCGGAAGTTTCTATGATGTAAAGCAGTTTCAGATGCGATGCTTGTGAAAATGTGACATCAGAATAAACCTGACTGGGGGGAATTTTTCACGTTTAGCTCCTGATGATGAAACAAAATTTCTCCTTCTGTTCCTGTTGGTTTTTAGCTGCTGCTGTTTGTAAAAGATGTTGGTTCTCATGTATACAACTGAGTCTGATTGTATCAGACTGAGTCTAAAGTTTAACATCTTTTAGATGCTGGAAAGATTTTGCCAGAGCTGCAGACCTTCTTTTAAAAGTATTTTACTTTCCTGGTAAAATGTTGAACCTCTCCTGCTGTTTGGAGGTTTGACAAGGAAAGAGGACAACAAATCCCAGAATATTTCGGAGCGCAGAATAATCTCCTCATTATCACTTTATTTTCTGAGCAGTGAGCTGTTGAGCCAGCAAATGAATAATGATTTCTAATTGTTGGACTGGCTGCAGACATCATCAGCTGGTTGAATTCCTAAATGATTTCCACCCAATGAGCTGTTCATGTGTGAAAACACAGAAAACCAGGTACTGGTTCTGATCCAAGTCTCGTTAGCAGTACCAGCTCAGTGAGGCGGGATTTGGAGGGAGAGGGGTGGAAAAACGGCCTGGATCTGAATCCTGTCGACATGTCTGACATATTTAATTTGTAATAAACTGACTGGGAGGAGCTGAATTATTAGAAGATTGAGATCTGCTGCTGCTTTTCATTTAAAACAACAGCCACCATCTTGGATGTTAGCAGGAAAACATTACAAGAAGAAACTTTATTTATCATGGCTTCACTTCTGTACTATAATAACTCTTTTGGTACCACAATGACATTATTGTATTAATACAGCTTTATACATATATAATATTAAAACTTTTTTCTGTTCATTTTGCAACTTTATTTTCATATTACGACTTTATTGCTGTGCAACTTTATTCTGGTGATATTATGACCTTATTCACATTTTCTTTTCTTCAAAAAATCTTTTTTTTTCAAAATGATTTTCCTGTAATTTTATGTCTTTGTTCTCTTATTATTACAACTTTATTCTCATAACTAATAATTTTCTTTTAAAAAAGCTTTTTTCTCAATAAAACAATTTTCTTGCTACTTTATGTCTTTATTCTCACAATGTTACGACTTAATTTTAGCTATAAACTTATAACAAAAAGAATCTCCTGGCTGTTATAACCATCATAGTTTATCGCCTTGAAAAATGTAATTTAAATTCTTTGATCCATTTAAATCTGACAAAAGCAACAAAAACAAAAGAAACCAGTAAGGGGAAAGCAAACGCTTGAAGCTTGAGGTTGAGGATGTAAAATCAGCAGGATAACTTTTTAATCAGTTTGCGTCTTTCCGCCACACCGGAAGCTGATTCCCGTGTCCTGGAGTCCTGCTGACCGTAAAGATGGGACTGACCAGCTCAGAGGAATCTCTTAGTGAAGCCGTTCGCTGGCTGATGCCTGTGAGAGGCTGCGGTGGGATTTAGACTCTTAGATTTTCCTCCCGACCTGTTTGAGATTCATGGCTTTGGGATTGGACTTTAAAAGCAGGAACCGATTCCGGCGCCTGTCTGTGCCATAAATCCGTCTTCACCAGAGAGAGCCATGAAACTCAGAAGGAGCTGGAGGAAGTTAGTAAATGTTAAATCGTTTGTCCTGCTCATTTCCGGCTTTTGCTGCAGAAAGCAGTGAATCATGAAGTTCGTAACTAATCTAACAGCTACAAATTTACTTTTTTAAAATGATTTATAATAACTATTTATGAATTTTATCTCATTCAGTTATTTTTATTTGCCGTTATGTTATTGTTGCCTGCTGTGCCTCTGGGGCTTCCGTGGCCCTGCTGAGTCCAGGGAGGGTTCACTGTTGCGATACGTTTGTTTTCCTTTGGGCGGGCGCGGAGCTATGGGGGGGCCGGGCGGGGTCGCTGCCCCCCGGCCAGGCCGGATGGGGGTCCGGGTCTGGAGGTGCCAGGGAGGGACGAATGGTTTCAAGTCGCTTAAATGTCTGATTATAGATGGAGAAAGTGGCCCTCGCCTGCTGAGAAAGGTGTATTTAATGTTAAAGTGACCTTCCCCAATGGTATATAAACTAGTCAGTCCCAGTGACTGTTTCACTCACGGTTTAGCCGAAATGCTTCCTGGGTAAAAATCAAAAGACAAAGCAGCATCCCCCCCCCCCCCCCCCTCTCCCCTCAAAGGTTTCCATTGATGCACACAAGGGGCCCGGTGATTGGTTAGGGGCCCGGTGATTGGTTAGGGGCCTGGTGATTCGTTAGGGGCCTGGTGATTGGTTAGGGGCCTGGTGATCGTTAGGGCCTGGTGATTGTTAGGGGCCTGGTGATTCGTTAGGGGCCTGGTGATTCGTTAGGGGCCTGGTGATTTGTTAGGGGCCCGGTGATTCGTTAGAGGCCCGGTGATTCGTTAGGGGCCCGGTGATTCGTTAGAGGCCCGGTGATTCGTTAGGGGCCTGGTGATTTGTTAGGGGCCCGGTGATTCGTTAGGGGCCCGGTAATTGGCCCCGCCCCCCCAGCCCGACTCTTGCTTGTTCCCTAGTGCCTCTATGGATGTTGTTCATGTTGAGTTCTCTGGCACACGTTGTTTATTATTGTTTGTTGGGGTTTTATGTAGATGTTCTGACCGTTATTGTGGGTTTTTATAAACAGTTTTATTGTAATTTTCTTTTTTTTGGCTCAAACAGCCTGTGCTAGTCCTGCGCAGCTCAGTTGAATATTGATTTTATTTTCATATTTAGGGCTGAAGTGCAGGGAGTGTTGAAGACAAGGGTGATGGCTAAATCTAAAATCTCACATTTCCCGTCATACATGGACTTTAATATCACAAATATTTCTAAATTCATAAATCTGATGTTAGCTGGTATTGAAGGATTAATCAGATCAATCGATTGTTAGAACAATTGTCAACTAATTTAGTAATCGATTAATTCAGTTATTTGCTTCCTGAATAATGGAACGCTACACTTTAAAAAGCAGTCTGTTAAATATAAATGAGATCATTTGGAATATTTCTGTGTGGTCAATTTAAACATGACTGCAGGCTGACCTGCAGCTTTTCAGCTACTTTATTTTTGGCTTCAGTCAGATTTTCTTCCAGTCCTGCCTCTCTCTCTTTCTCTATGTGTGGGAAGCTGCTGACGTTTTCTTCTCCTCCTTCATGTTGTGCTGCGTCTGCAGGCTGTTTCTGCAGCCACACATCTCCACTGCTCATCTTTAAACGCAGATTCCATCTGTCCTCTGCTTTTTATTACTGTCATCATTTTGACAAAAAGCAAACATAAGACAGATTTATATTAAAATCTCACTTTCTATTTAGACCAGAACCAGACACGATGAAAATAAAATGTATGATTCTGTAAATGTTAGTAAGACTTTAGAAAAAAAAATTTGCTTTGTTTATTCACAGAGCAATCAGGAACAAACTGAACAAACATCTCACTTTTACTCCATTATCTGTTTAACATGAGAGGAAAATGGAGATTTAATTAGCAAGATCATAAAGAAGGGAAACTAAAATAGCTGTAGACCCCACACATGCTGGACACAGTTGCTGAAACCAGTTGCCATGGAGACAGTTTCTTCCCAAGTCAGATTGATGCCAGGCATGTATGCCTTCCTCTCTTGCAAAAACACAAAACATGAACAAACTAGTCTGTTAAAAATGCTATAATTAGCTAGTGTTGCTCCTTTAAAGGTGACGTGTTATGCTTTCTTGTCAGAATAGATTTATAGATCTACACAAACATTCATTAGAAAATCATTCTTGGAATGAGATTCTGCCTATTTTGACCTATCAGAATGGTCTGTTTTAAGGGCTCTGTCGCTTTAAATCCACATAATCTGCTGCTGGAACTCAGCTTGTGTTGCTAGGTAACGGGCCGAACTCCTCTGGGGTTGCTAGGTAACAGTGCTTTTACAATGTCACTCAAAAATCGAGACGGTTTTTTGTAACGGCTTCTTTTCAGACACCAAAAAACATGAACTTGTTGCCACATTTTTAAAGCTGCTTTTAGAAGTAGCTGAGAAACAAATGGAAGTAAAAATACAAAAAGTGAATTTTGCAAAATATGTCCCTGTAATGTAATTTAACTTAATTTATTGTTGCGTAATCGTTGGCTTTCTACCCACATGTATCTGCAGTTCACCATCATATAACTGTGCTAAGATTCAATGCCGACATTCAATACATATTGCTATGTAATGAAATAAATTCAGAGTCTTTATTTTAGCTTGAGGAACATCCTTTGAATTCTCTGTGGAGATGAAAGCATTCAAGCAATCATTTGAATGGAAAGGTTAAAAACAGCAGAGAGGCAATGATGACGGCATGATCACTGCTTCACTCTGAGAGTCTGAACTGTTCTGCATACAGTGCAATATTTATCCATTTCTGCTTTTTACAGCATCTTTCTACATTAGAGGAATTTGTTAGGATTTGGCAGCAACATTTATCGAAGCTCTAAGTTTTTACAATTGATCCCAATTGAACTGGTCAAACTAGTTTTTACCAGAGTTTATGGAGGACAAAGCTTGAAACAGTCCAAAAACTTACTAAAGTTTGGTCCAGTTTCTAGTACAATTATCTTAGTACACTCAAAAAAGACAAAACAAAATCCTGAGTAACTTTTTAGCAAGATATAGGAGCTTCTTTAAGCCATAATTCATTAATATTAATTTTTAAAAAGTACTGGTTTTAGTTATAATGGGACATTTTATGGTAACCCATTCCTGCCAAGGGGGAGTTATATTTCATAGTTATAACTTTGGACCTCATAATTATGAAAGTCACAATTTGATTTTCTGTTGGGATTTTGTTTTTATGGCAGAAATGGGCTTCCATACATTTTTCCTTGTAATAAGTTAAATGATCTGCCAGTGGAACGACTACATTTTCATTAATATTAAACTTTTTATTGACTTAAAACAATCTTATCTTGCTGAAAGTTACCTTTAAGTTAGTTTTGTCTTATTTCATCAACATATTTGCACTTGAAACTAGAGAAAACACTTGGCAAGATTTTTGTGTTTTTGAATTTTTTGCCCATTTTTCTTGGCAGGATGTATTTGACTCTGACTGAATCAGATTCTGGAAAGAAACAACAAACCTGGTGATATAATCATCGAATTAAAGCAGAAATTCAAAGAAAAGCACGGTTCTCCTGCTCATGTTTATGCATTCTCTTCGACTCCACAGCAGGGAGTTTTTATTAACATTGATTTTTTTTAAGCTTTTTCTCTTAAAACAAAATTCCGCTTGAAATTTATTCACTTTGCATTTCAATATTATATATTTCTCTAGAGTTCTTATATTGGATTTCATGACTGCAACATTTAGGGAATCTTCTTTTTCTAACTTTATCACTGTGACTTTGCCGTTATTCTGCGTATTCTCTGTTATATTTACGGTTAAACTTGAGCAGTTGGGGGTAAAGCTGTGAACTTTAGCTTATCTGCAGCCGGCTGTCGCTCTCGCCCTCCATCTACGTCTCAGTTTCTGTAAAAGCTGTAACATCTGCCCTGCTGCGCGCCTGCTGTCCATTAAGAAGCGTTTTATATCGCTGCTCTCTTCCCATTAGTGACCTACAGTGGAGGATAAAATCCTGGCGTCGGGATGTTGAGGTTCTCTCACCGTCCCAATTCAACATCTTAGACCTTTTTCTCTACGTTTCGATTAGTTGTTCTCTGTTCGCAAAGTGTTACCCGGAATTTTTGTTTCTTGTGCAAATGTGCAAATACAAGAGAAAAAAGACAAAAATAACTTAAAAGTAACTTTCTAGCCAGATACAGGAGCTTGTTTTACATTGATAACTTATTAAAACTGATGAAAAAGTGCTTGTCCCATTGACAGATTATGAAAACAAATCTTGCTTCATCTATTTTAATTTTTTACTTAAAAGTCTGACAACGTATTAGGACTGTTGGAGATAGAAAAACAGGAAGAGATCTGCAGGACCTGAGCTTCACATCAGGTTCCTAAAAGTTACCCCTCCTCTGAGTCCCTTTGTATTAGCTTTAATATGGAGGCGGGAGAGTATTTAGTAACTTATTAGGCTGTTAAATATTCCTACAGAAGAGTCGCCTGCAGGGCTGTTAACGCCAACTGGTTGCTAAAGCAGAAAAGATTTACATCCATGTGGAATCATTAACTGTCATAAGGTGTGGTTGGTGGTTGGTGGTGAGAATGAGCCAGGTGAGGATGAAGATGATGATGTATTTTAATGAAGAATCTCACAGTCCAGGACAGGCAGCAAATTAGCACACAGCTAATGTTGCAGGGTATGATATTAATTTGACCATTTTAATATTAGATTCAATTGTTGATTATCCTAATTCAGTTTGATTTGGGGTGTGCAAGAAATAAAGTCCTTTGTCATTGGCGCCATAGTCAAGAGTCCACTAGGGGGACTCGTGCGCTCTTTACAAATAATACAAGAACAAGTAAAGGCGCACTGGTTTCATCTGATCATTTATTCTCTTGTATTTCTCCCCTTTTGTAAGGGGTAACACTAATACCAGTAGCAACTGACATAAAGACTGAAGAAAGCACCTCAGGACTTCACAGTTCAACTGAGAGAAACTGACTGACAGAGACGTTAGACATGAGAAATGTGACGAGAATCTGACACCGGGGTAGTCAAGGGGGACAAGACACAACTGGGAACAATCAAGGGCTGACAGGACAACACAGACTCAGGGAAACTGGACTAAACACAGAAAATACCAAAATAACTGTACAGAAAATACAGATCGTAACATTAACTTTACATGTTGGGCCACAACGCCTGAACAGTTCCTCCTCATTCTGGAGAACAGAATGAGTTTTAGTCCGAATCATTTGGAGTCAAACTGCTGGTTGGTTTGACTGGGAGCACAGAGGAAAACCACGGAGCTGGAGACGGAGCGGATGATGGAGTTTTAATCAGACCGGGTCCGTCGGACCTCAGTGAGTTTTCACAAATGTTTTCTTTGTTCAAAATGAACTCTGATTCGTTTCCCTCCTTGGTGCAGTTTGTCTGTGTAGATGTGAACAAAGCAATAGCTCCAGGTTGCAGAACAATCCTGGAGACCATTAGGAGGCGATTGTCTCAGTTTCAAATCAACTTTGGAGCGATTCATTTGAACAAACTAATAAACGAAGGCCGGGCGTCTTTTATTAAAGTTCCAACTCTCCACAGGTTATCTGAATGTTTGATTGGTTTACTTCCTCGATCATTTAAAACCCAAAAGTCAAATAATGGCATGATTACATTTTCCTCAGAATCAGAATCTACTTCCTGTGTTTACGTTTGGTTCTCCACCAACATCAGACTGAACTGAAGTCTCAGTGGTTTAGTTTGTTGGAAACTAAAAGTCACTTTACTGAGATTTTAACATCATGAGTCCATGTCGACATGCATCCTGGTTAAATGGCCTTTTCTCCAAACATTCAGAGCTTCAGAGTCTTAATCCTGAGTATTGAGTATGAATAAATAAACCATCATATCTGAGATGCATTTTATCACTCTGACACTTAAAGAGCATTTAATTACAGAAAACCAACTATAACATGATATTTTACTGCCTTTGTGATCAAAAACGGTCAAAACTATTTCAGAACAAAACCCTGAAATGCATTGTTGTTGTTTTCACAGCTGAATTACAGCTTCCTGTCTGATCAGAGTCGTTTTTATGTGTTGCAGCAGAGACGCCTCTGAAACATGCAGGACAGTCCGCCTTACTGTGGCTCAACATCAAATATTTAAAAGACGGTTTCAATAATGAAAAACCTCTTTGCACAAGGCAACGCGGCTCAAAAGAAGCACAAAATATGTTTCCCATCATGATGATTAAACTGCATTTCAGTATTTTACCCTTGGAGATTATTTAAGATTATTGTTTTGGAGTTTCTGCTTTATAAAATATGTTGACAGAAACAAACACGACGACAGGATAATAACAGTTTATCGGTGCCGAGTGGATCCATTTGCTCAGTAGTTTTAACCTGCAGCATTTCTGAGAGTGGAACCAAAAAATCTGTTTTTATTTACTCTGATTCTTTATAACTTTACAAACATCTTTCTTCTACTTCCCTTCTTTTCCTGAGGATGAGTCTTTGTTTTAGTGAAGAGTGTTGAAACAACTGACTGCTCAGCCTGGATGTTTTAAATGTCTCAAATTCTATCTAAAAAAATAAAAAATGTTAAGATTTTGTTGTGGCAGAACAATTTAATGTAGTTTTTCTAGCTGAACTTTTCTTTCAAGCAAAAGTTTGAGTCACATGCAAACATGGAGGATGTTTTAGCTGCCAGGCGCTAGCTGCTAAATTAGCTTGTATTAAGAGAATAAAATCATTAACTTCTGGCTCGTTATTTTCTCTTATCCTCCCGGATTCAATGATTCTATGCGTGGAAAGAAAAGCCACACAGAGACGACAGAGTCACAATAATCAGCATTTATTCAAGACAGATGGATACCATCACCAGAAAAGCACATCAGAAAACATCAGAAACCTCAGAGCACAAACACATGAATTTACCTGAGAAAAGGAAAAGACAAAAGATGGAAACAACAAACAGAAAGCAAGAACGTCTTTGGAGAAATTGCAAAGAGCAAAATCTGATTTGTTACTCTGTGTGGACAGTTTTATCTTCTTTTCTTTAATTTATTGAAATAAGGCGTATCTTTGCTCATCCAACCAGGACCTGTCTCTGACCCTCTCTAAAGCCATTTGTCCCCATTGTCTAAGGAGAGCTTCTCCTGATCTCCTGCTGATTTATGACTTTCACAGATCAGTGTGAAAAGCTGGAACTTCTTACTGATTGTCTCCCAAACAGACAAAGGGCAAAGGACAGAGATCTTGGCAAACCGTCTGCCTTAACTGCAGGTAAATTAAAGGCCAATAGGCCAGAATAAGTTATAAATTTTAAAGCTATAATTAGGCTATTTCAATCAAGTCATGTTAAATGTTAACACTAGCTTATTTTAAATATATACTTGCTACCAAACATCATGTGCACAGCAGCAGGTTCTCAGGTTTTGCTAAGCTTGGTTATAATCCAGAAAGTTCCCACAACTGTGGCCCAGAATAAAAACTTTTTCAGTCTTAAATTTAATTCAAAGGGACATTTAAAAATGTCTTTAAAAGTCTTAAATTCACTTACTGAAACCTGGGGATCATTGGAAATGTAATTAACGAATCTTTCAGGCTGATTTTAATTGATTTGGAATCTGAGGCTGATTACTATGATACAGTTTAATGCTGTAGTCAGGCACGATTCATTGTCTGAAAGCAGATCCAGACCATCATTTTCTGACGTTTCCCAGTAAACAAGATAATGACTGTGCAGGACTGTAACCATGGTAACCGCAGTCTGTGCTTCTCAGCTGATTTCTTTCTTTCTTTTTTATTTATTTCGTTCTCTGACCAAGAATCTGTTTAAAGAATAAAAGTTGTGTTTAAGTGGAGGAGTGATGTACTATTATCTCGTCCTCCTCCTTCTCTGAGTGCAGCTTCCAGGCGCGTTTCCTCACCGGCTGATACCATCAGTGATTTATAACGCCGGCCTCTTATGGCTCCCTGCCACAACCAACGTCTCACAGTTTCTCTACATCAGAATAAACACACCACAGCGTCTCACTGTGCAGCTCTTATGCTTTATTGTTTTTATTTATGGCGTAAACAACCAGAACCAGCATTAGTCTGCCTCATGTGACGGCATGAAACGGTTTGTTTTGCTTGCATGCTTTTAATTTGAAATGCAGCTCTGTCCTCTTTTTCGTCATTTTGGTGATGTAGCCAATGGGAGGCGGCATGAGTGACATTGTTAGAGATTTTTTGGTATTATCATTTTGGTTATTACTTTAGTTCATATTCAGTCTAATATTGATTGATAGTAAATCAACATTCAGTCTAATGTGAATCAGTAAATAATGTGCGAATACTTTTGATTGCTGTATAGAATGTCTGTGTTCCTAAAAACTGATTGTTCCCTTCAGAGTTTGAAAGAACTAGATGACCTGTGTGTTAGATAGAGCTGCCAGCTGCCGCCTGTCTTATTGTTTATCTTTTCTGACTTCATTGTTTATCTTTTCTGACTTTTGTTATTCCAAATAAAAGTCCTGCTCGAGCAGAGATAAGGCAGAACGCTCTGTGATCTACTCGGAGGAGTAGTTTGCTGAGTCTTCTCCTTCTGCAGAAGTTTGGTCATAAAAACTCATATACGTTGTCTGTAGTTCTTTAAATTAAGGTTCGAGGAAAAATACCTGTCATAACTTGGTGCCGAAACCCGGGATCTCTCACAAAATCGCTGACAGGCAGAGGAAGACGCGCTGAATCCATGCATGGCCAGAAGTCAATTGGACCTGGAAAGAAAGTCCCAGGAAGTGAATTCTTTGCTGGGCCAGCGGCAGAGGTCCGACTTTGTCTGCCAACGACTGAGTGACGAGATCCGACTGGACAACCCGAAAACTACAGAAACGTAGGTGAATTAACATGGCTTTTTAGAGGTTTGAGAATCCTTGCAAGATGTCGCTCTGCTAAAACTCTGAGGTTTGAGGAGTAGTTTGCTCAGTCTTCTCCTTCTGCAGAAGTTTGGTCATAAAATTCATATACATTGTCTGTGGTTCTTTCTTTTTTAAGGTTCAAGGAAAAATACCTATCAGACATCATCAAGGCTTAAGAACCAGTGGTGGGAACAGCTAGCTAAGAAGCTAGCTGTGCTAACCCTATAGCACTAATATTAAGCATTAGTTCTGCCAACATTAAAGCGCTACACCAACATGCTAAGATGCTAAATTCAACCATGTTGATGCCCCCCATGTGTCAGTGAAACTTGTCCAACTTCGTAGTATGTCGCCACCAACAGGGACAGATTTGTTATTGCAAAATCACGTGAGCGATCAGGTGTTGCTAACGCCGTTGCTGATTTTGGGTTATTAGCTAGAAAAGGGATTCAGTCAGAAAACACGGAGGACATGAGAAGATTTCAAACTGTTTGCAATGCATTCTGGGTACAGGATTAAAATACAAGTGGAGAGAAATTCAGGAGAGGAAACATAACTGCTGTGTAAACAGACTCCAGTCATTTCAAA
>CM065355.1:34141128-34153628 GCA_033032245.1 Poecilia picta | reverse complement strand
TAAAACCTTACTTGCTTTTTTGTTTTTCTTTTAGCCAAAATTATAAATTGGACTACAAACGAGCAACTGACACAATTATAATCATAACAGGTTTTATTTTCTTGCAGATGAATTAGGAGTGAAAGCATAAAATCCTTAAAGTCAGCAGAATGTTTTTATGTGAAGTTAAATATTTATCTGAACAAACTGAATCAGGACAGGATCATTACTCGTGTTTTTGTTTCATTTATGTTGTTGCTTCAATAGTAAATAACTTCATGTAAAAAGTTTTTTTTGTCTACAGCAGTAAAATATTTTTATTTGAATATCCTGTTATTAGCATTAACTATAATTCCTGATGTTTTTCTTGCTCCTCCTCCTCAGTGTGTTTTTCAGTGTATTTAACCCTTTTCTTGCCTCTCAAACACAGTTTTCTGTTTTGATTTTGCTTTTGCTTCAATGACATGTTTCAGATGACATAAATGAAAAGTTTGCAGCAGGAAACTGAGGGAACATCATCGCCCTTAAAGCTGCAGACTAAGGATTTTGGCCGGTGAGTTCAGATGTTGATGTTTGTCCAAAATGCCTTAAAGATTCAGATTTAATTAAATTATTAAATCAACACACTCCACATCAGTTGTATTTTTGTGCATTTGCCATAAAAAGTTGTAAATTTTCTATTTGTCCTGTTCTAACACTCAGACATTCATCAGTTTCCATTTGCATTGAGGGTTTTGTCTCTAATAGAAAATTACATTTGATATTTGGCTGGATCCTCCTGAGACTGAGTCACATTCATGCATAAATAAGTTTGACTCCATTGCTGGGATCAGACCGGAGCGCCGCTCTCCCAGCTCTCCCAGTTCTCCCAGTTCTCCCAGCTCTCCCAGTTCTCCCAGTTCTCCCAGCTCTCCCAGTTCTCCCAGCTCTCCCAGTTTCCAGCTCTCCCAGTTCTCCAGTCTCCCGGCTCTCCCGGCTCTGCTCTGGCCTACATGGGGAAACGGCTGCCAATGGCTTGGCCCAGTTTCCTGTTTATGTGGGTCTGGTATTTTCCTCGCAGAATGCCTCCTGGTCGTGAACCGAAGCTCACAGATGAGCCGCGAGAGTCAAAAGTTGACTTGAGGAATTTTTTGACTTGTTAATGGAGCCTTTGGGGGCATTTTGTGGATTATGGATGATAATCTGATGCAAATTTAGGATAGGACGGTCGGCACGTCTTAGAAATGAGAAGAACTTTGAATGTTGCTCAAACAGAAACCAGAGAAACAATGATAAACCGACAGTAATGAGATCCAAAGCTGATCGAGCCTCATCTCTAAATGTTTCACCAGCAGCAAAACATTCATGTTGGACAGAATAATCAGATTATTACAGCTGATATTTATAAAGTCACAGCAGGGTCTGTGATCTGGGTTATTTAGACTGTAATCAGAGGCACAAATGGGTTCATTTTACTGTTAGACTTTACAAATTCATAAATATCAGATTCAAAATAAATAGTAAGTTAAACATTTAGTTTACAAGCCAAATATTTATAATATTTGCTTTTTAGCTAAACAATGAGATCTGAAGTAGCTAAATATTTAGTTTGCAATATATAATAAGCTAGATCATAACTAACTACATATTTAACTCAGAGCAACATGCTAAATATTTATTGTGCTAACTAAATAGTTAATTTATAAGCTACATATTTAGCTTGCCAAATATTTAGTTTAGAAATAAATCTAGTTTATAAATTAAATAGTTAGTCCAGAGCAATCTAACTAAATATTAAATTATCTCAGCTAAATGTTTAGTTTGTTGTCAAACTATTTAGGATGCAAACTAAATATTTAGTTTGCAATATAAGCTCAGAACTAACTACAAATATGTAGTTTAGAGATAAATGTAGTTTATGAACTGAATATTTATGTAGCTCTAAACCAGAGTTTCCCCCAGTGTATTATAAGCCTGGCGGCCCGCCATGCTTTACTAGCCCTGCCGCCAGGCTAAGCTTTGCTTGTTTATGTTTCTAGGGGAAAAAAAGCGATTTTTTTTTTAAGCCGGGCTGCAAGCGTCTCATTTGTCTTAGCATTTCACTAGCAGAGCAGATTTATTCACAAAGGATAGGTTTATAATAGAAAGGTTTATATGTAGTTTATGAATTTAAACCCGACAGTTCGTAGACCAATCACAGCTGGCGCCTCTGTGCTTTGCCTCGCGCTGCCGCCTCCTTTCACTCAAACTGGACACAGGCTGACCTGTATGGATGTTTACATCAACCTACTGTGAGGAATTATGATCCTTTGGAGACTCTGGGTCAGAGTTTAAAACCCCCCAGCATTAGCTCTGGTTGCGTAGCTCAATGTGAACCGCAAGAATAACTTGTAGTGAATACAGAGACGCCTTGTGAAGTGGTGAGAATGATTTATCTTTGTGAACGAACAATTATATGCGGCGTTTCCATCTCACCACGCCGCCCAGCGTGTGGCTCTGTGTCTGTCTTCCCTGTAACGTTTCTGTCTCTGGTCCCGGTTGGCCGGACTGTCTGTGGATAACGAGCAGCGCTAAGCTAACCTCATCATGCAGGTTCAGCCCGGTGAGGAACTTTAACGCTCTGCTCGGATTCACACATCATGCTGATTTTATATATATATTTTTTTTTCAGTACTTTTTCCGGTTACACGATGCATCAAACTATTTCACATGCGTTGACCAACCAGAATAGTTTCTGTGACTCTTATTAAAAACTCAACAGACACGAAATGGAAGAGCTACTAAAGCCACATTAGCAGCATTGAATTAAATCTCCCATTTGTTGCTCATCTCTGCTAGTGCAGCAGGTTACAGGGCCGGTCCAAGGCTGGATGAGGCCCTGAGCAGAATTTGATTTACGGGCCCCTTTTGTTGCTAAAAACATCAACACCTCTAACAACTTCTGTGTTAGATTTAGTGAAATATCGGAGAAGGGAGTAGTTTAATTGGCCAGCCTAAAAAGGTATTTGTAAATTCAAAGATTAAACTCCCAGCATCAGATTGTTGCTATGGTAACAAAACAATCTAACTATGAATATTGTTATTTTACATTTTACAAAGTAAACTTGCCAACTCCTTAAAATCTTGGATCTGAATTTTAAACAATTTAAAATCCTTTAATTTATGTATGCCTAAACAATTTAATAAAACTTAACAGCATTGATAATCTCAATAAACAAGTGTTACATTTATGTATCTGTGGTCTGTTTTAAAATATTAGTGTTTATGGGGCCTAAAGCCCTGATGGAGCTGCTGACTTAATCTGGAATAAACAAAAGTTCAAATTTGTTGTTTTTAGACTAGTTGTGTGTTTAAATAGCATTTCACTGGAGATATTTTTCCATAACATATAATTACACAGTAATACTTTTACATTTCCTGTCAACTTAACATCTTTTAATACAAAAACACGGTGGACCGACTCGACGCCCCGACCACCGGGCTTAGCAAGTTTTCTGGGGGAAACCCTGTCTAAGCTAAATATTTAGCTAACATGTAAAGATTTAGCATGTAAACTAAATATTTAAGATGGAACTAAATTTAGTTTGCAAACTAAAAGGCTATCTTTACTTAAAAGATAAGTATTGAGCTAATGTGTAAATATTTTAAATAATTACTCCATAATCTAAACATTTAGTTTCCTAAATAAAAATTTTGTTTGAACCTGAAACATTTGTAAATTAATGAATAAAATGGTGAATATGACTGTAGAATTAAGCCACATTTTTCTGACAAAATAACCCAAACTACTGCTGTCATGTTAAGATCCTGTGACTTTACAAACAGGATCTTGTAGATCGGCTCAGGTTCAGCAGCTTAAAGTTTGGTTTGAATATCAAATTATTTAAATATGAAACCATCGAAAAGGAATTAAATTATATCTGCCATTTATCGCAGCCGATCCACGTTAAGCAGTCGAGAACTTCCTGCTCAGGATCATCAGGGACTTCTAAAGCCTTGATGCCACCGGGGCAGAGCTTGCTCCACTGGCAGCAGGCGGCTGTGAGTGAATCTGAGGTGAAGAGCAGAGATGAAGAGCGACTGCTGAAGGAGAGGGTTCGGGTTGGAAAAGAAGGAAAGGTGATGAGTATTTTCTTGAACCTTCATTAAAAAGAACCACAGACAACGCATGTGAATAATTATGACAAAGCTTTTGCAAAAGGAGAAGACTCAACAAACGGCTTCTGCTAGCCGTTCACCGAGCGTCTAAAAAACCTTTGGTTACAGCTCGTCTTTTATTATCAAGCAAAAACAGGGAGGATGGGGGACGGAGGACAGCACAGACAATATTTATCACTGCACACAGGCAGTTTCTAAAGTAGGGAGTATTTAGTGATAAGACCACCTGTGGAAGCGTAATTTAAGGTCTGGGAAACAGACAGTTAACTGTTTCACATAAAGATTTACAGGCAGACGTGGCCTTCAAGTCAGTTCAGAGACACAGAAGTAAGAGACCACTTTAAACTAAAAATCACAATCTATATTAACTATTGTTGATTAACATTAGATTGAATATAAATAAGTAATAACAAAATGATAATACCAAAAAATCTCTAACAAAAGGAAACTGTGATTCTGCAGAAACGTTTAAAACGAAAAGCTTAAAAATACGAGGAAAAGTTTCAACTCTGGCGTCTCCTTGAGGAAACTTCTGATGAAACTTCAGACGTTCCTACAGAAGGCGACACATTTTGTGGCCGTCGCTGATTTTATGTGTGTTTTATGAATAATTGATGCTGCGTCTGGCTCTCAACGTTTGCTGCTATTTGAGTCGGATTCTTTGATCGCAGTAATCACACACACAACACACACACACACACACACACACACACACACACACACACACACACACCTCTGATTAAAGACGGTTATTATAAGCTCTATGGCACCATCTGGAAGCTTATAAAATATTGAAGGTGTGCCGGTCTGCTGCAGCCTGTACACACGCGGCTGCGCAGCGGGAACATGTGTGTGTTCCTGCTGCACGCGGCGGCTCCTTCCACAGCAAAACATCAACAAGGTGAGCGGCAGAAAGTTTAGAAAAACCCACAGAGTTCGAACAAACATGAGGGGAAAAACTCATTTACTGGTTTAGCATAAAGAAATGTATCTCGTGTGTCAAACTGAAGGTCCGGGTGCCAAATCCGGCCCGCCTTAGCATTTTGTGTGGCCCTCTGGACTCCGGACACCAAAACACATCCATCAGCTCCTCCAGTTTTCTGTGGAAATTCATTCAAAATAAACAAATTCCTCCAGTTGTTCATGCTAATGTGAGTTTACTTCAAATTTTCCACAAAAACAAGAATGTTGAACTTTTTTATTTAATTTTTCAGGTTTTATTATAGCATATAATTTTATTTGTTTTACTATTTCTTTTTTTTTTCTCTTTCCAAGATCTACCCAAAATATCTGTAACCCAGATCAATATAAAGCAAGAAAAAGTAGAGAAAATGGAAAGAATAATGCATATCAGAAAATATCTGTCAAGATTAATGGAAAAATAAAATCCACAAATAATAAACAATTTCATTGTTTTTGTTTTGACACCATTTGGTTATATTCTGCTTTGTTTTAGTCCTGAATGAATCAATTTTAATGCATTACTCTTGTTATTGTTTATTTTATTTTTGTTGCTGTTATTAATTCTCTGGTTATTTCTTAACACCTATTTGTAAGACAATAATGTTTGTTTTATATGCAAATTTAAAATAAAAAAAAGTCTAAATCACAGAAACATTCATGAAATCTTGGAGGTTCATCCATTTTCTGTACACCCTTGTCCCTTAATGGGGTCGGGGGGGCCGGGGGGGGGGGGGGTGCCGGTGCCTCTCTGGCTGGCATTCTGGGTGAGGGGCGGAGTCACCTGGACAGGTTCCCAATCTGTCACAGGGCAACACAGAGACAGACAACCATGCACAAACACACTCACACCTAGGGACAATTTGGAGAGGCCAATTAACCTGAAAGTCAAGTTTTTGAACTGTGGGAGGAAACCGGAGTACCCAGAGAAAACCCACCATGCAGAGGGAGAACATAGAAACTCCATGCAGAAAGACCAGGAATCGAACCCAGAACCTTCTTGCTGCAAGGCAACAGCTCTACAAACTGTGCAGCCCTACAGTGTTTGGCAAAATAAATACAAATCTTAAAATATATATATTTATAAAATAGGATTCCTCAGCTTTAATCAGGATTTGGTAAAATTTCAAACATTATAGATAAATGTTTCAAATTCTCTGCCTGGATTGATGAATAAAAGCAAATTTTCTAAACTTGTTCCAGTCATGCAGGTTTAAATATTAACCCCAATAATAAAAAAAAAATTGTCACAATCTGTGTTTCTGTGTGTTTGTTTTTGAGTTTTCTCTGTGTTATCCTGTTCCCTTTCAGTCCTGTCTCTGCGTCTTCCCCGTTGATTGTTTCCCAGGTGTGTCTCGTTCCCCTGATTATCCCGTGTGTATTTAGTCTCACCTGTTGTGTGTGTTCTTCGTCGGGTCTTGTAAATTGTCTAAGTCTGTCTTTGGTCTGTTAGTTAGCCGGCACACTAGAACTGGGAAGTCCTGCCGTGCTGCCTGCTTTTGGACTGTCAAGCTCATCATTAAATTAATCATTCTCACCATACCTGGGTCTCAGCGTCTCTCCTCACCATCAACCACACCGTTTTAGTGACAGAAGGATCCGACCAGACCGAGGTGAGGAACGCAACATAATGGACCCAGCGGACCGTTGTTATCTCTTGAGGGAGCTCAGGAAATTCGAAGATGAAATGGCCAAACCCTACGCGCAGTTCAGCCGGCTTAACGCCGCCACCCGTATGGCGATCCAGTTGGACCGGTGGGTCCCGCTATCTCCCGCAGCTGGGCTTGGTAGACTTTTTCCGTGAGGTAGAGCTGGAGTTGCAGACATTAAAGGCGGAGCTGGTGGCAAGATCAAAGCCAGCCCGCCCGGCTGCAGCTACTGCCACAGCCTGCCCATCTCCAGAGCCTGCCGCCGTTGCGGTCCCTCCACCCCCAGCTCCTGCTCCGCCTGAGTCTCCGCTACCAGCTCCTGCTCCCCCAAGTCTCCGCCCCCAGCTCCTGCTCCTAAGCTCCTCGAGTTTGCTGCCGGCGTGCAGCCTGCCGGCCCTCCAGGAGCTCCAGCCGTCCCGAGCCTCACGCTAGCCGAGCTCCTGCTCCCCCAGTCTCCTGCCCACTCCAGCCTGCTCCGCCGAGCTGTCGCCTGCCGGCGCTCCAGAGCCTGCTCCGCCCGAGCCTCGGCCTCCTGGCGCTCCGACCTGCCGTGGCGTCTCCAGAGCCTGCTCCGCCCGAGCCTTCGGTCGTCCTGCCGGGCGCCTCCAGAGCCTGCTCCGCCCGAGCCTTCGGTCGTCCTGCCGGCGCTCCAGAGCCTGCTCCGCCGAGCCTTGGTTGTCCTGCCGGCGCTCCAGAGCCTGCTCCGCCCGAGCCTTCGGTCGTCCTGCCGGCGCTCCAGAGCCTGCTCCGCACGAGCCTTCGGTCGTCCTGCCGGCGCTCCAGAGCCTGCTCCGCCGAGCCTTCAGCTGGCCGTCCATGCCGGCGCTCCAGAGCCTGCTCCGCCGAGCCTTCGGCGCGTCCGCGTCCCTGCTGGTTGCTCCTACAGGTCCTTCCAGAGTCTCCCCACCTTCCGCTCTCCGCCTCCGCCAACGACCCCGCCGGAACGCCTCCACATCTGTGCTCCCTGTGCTGTTTGTGCTTACTGCGCTTCCTGCGCTGGCGGAGACCCGCCGGACCTGCCTCCACTTCTGCGGCACACTAGAACTGGGAAGTCCTGCCGTGCTGCCTGCTTTTGGACTGTCGAGCTCTTCATTAAATTAATCATTCTCACCATACCTGGGTCTCAGCGTCTCTCCTCACCGTCAACCACACCGTTTTCATGACAAAAATAGTCTTTCACAGTTTAACATTTTTATTCTTCAATCACATGTTACATTTCCACTTCTGATTAAAATTCACATAAAACCACTATGAAGCAGAACTAATGAGAGAAAATGCCTTAAATGTTATTAGATATCAGTTTTACTTTGATGAACAGGTTGAAACATTGAATGCAGGTTTAAAACTGATCATCAATAAAACAAGAAAAAAGAAACAATCAGAAGTGAAATAAACTCTGAGGTAAAACAATTTGATTTGACTTTATAACTAATCAGAAGAAGAAAATAACTGACTTCCTGCTGAGGACCTTTCCAAGCTCTGCTCTCCAGCAGCTGGACTTCACCTGCAGAGTCACTCAGATTTATCTTCATCAGATCAACGATCAACAGGACAGATGATCAGAGGAGCAGAGTTTGTACCTCCAGCATTAAGTCCAGGACTGAAGTACAGGTAGAGTTTCTCCTTGAAGCAGCCGCCAGTAAAGGAGAAGATCAGAGCTGCAGCATCTACATCATAGAAGGAGACCAGACCCTCCTCATAATCCACAAACACCCCGACCTTCTGAGGACCAGGAAGGAGATGGAGACGGACTGCAGGGCCAGCAAGAGCTTTATACTCATTTCCATTTCTCAACCTAATAGTCCAGAAACCGTTCTGAGGACTCAGGTTGATCTCTCCCTTCCTGTTGATGGATTCTCTGACCACTCCTAAAGTCCAGTCAGTCTTTCCTTTAACCTGAACCTCAAAGTAAAATCTGCCTGAAGAGAAACTCTGCTGTCCTAAAACACAAACACACTGATCAAATCTCTCTGGATTGTCTGGAAGATTTTTCCTCTCATCTCCATGTTTTACCTGTTTTCCCTCCTCAAACAGGATGAGGTCAGGATGAGCCGTATCAGGATCCAGAGTCACATCAACAGCAAACTGCTGGATCCTCTTAATCTCAGCCTTCATCAATTTCTTTATCCTCTTCATCTCCTCCAGCTGAGCCAGAGCTCTGACCACAGTCCCCTCATAGTTTGGTGGAATAACTCTGACCTCTGTCCAGGTCTTGGTGGGTGGAGCATCTTTCAGGGAGGAGAAGCTTTGGAGGATGTGGAGGGGATCTTTATCCTGTGAGAGCTGCTTCACCTCAGAGCTCCTCTTCTTCAGCTCAGAGATCTCCTGCTCCAGATCTCTGATGAAGTCTTCAGCCTGTTTCTCTGTAGCTTCCTGTTTGTCTTGGATCTCCTTGATTAGCTCCTTCAGGCCTCTCTCAGCAGACTCCATCAGAGCCTTGAAGACCTGAACACCTTCTGCTTTCTCTCTGTCTGCAGCATCTCTGCTGATCTTCACCGACTCTCTGATCTCCTGGATCTTCAGTCGTCTCTCCTGGATCATCTCCTGAACTTCATCCTCCGTCTTCCTCACCTCTGCTTTCTTTCCTTCAGATTCTTCTCTCAGAGGAACAAACTCGTGGTTCTTGTGGTCTAAAACAGGACAGAGTGAGCAGACGCATGTCTGGTCGGTCCTACAGAACAGCTCCAGAGGTTTATTGTGCTGCAGACACATCCTGTCCTCCAGGTTCTCCACCGGCTCCATCAGCTGATGTTTCTTCAGACGTTCAGCGGTCAGGTGAGGCTCCAGGTGAGTCTGGCAGTAGGAGAGCAGACACACCATGCAGGACTTCAGGGCCTTCAGTTTGGGTCCAGTGCAGACGTCACAGGGAACTTCTGGTTTGGCAGCTTGTTGGTCTGAGCTGCTGCTGGCTTCCTGAGCTTCACCTCTGAACTGATCAACCATCTCTTTTAATAAAGTGTTGACTCTCAGCTGAGGCCTGGAGGCGAAATGCTCCTTGCACAGAGGACACTTGCAGGGAACATTTGCATCCCAGAGCTTAGTGATGCAGGTTTTGCAGAAGTTGTGTCCACATGGTGTGGAGACTGGATCAGTGAACACATCCTGACAGATGGAGCAAAGAAACTGATCTTTAGACTGCAGGTTTTTGCCAGAAGACATTTCTGAAGTCTGAGGACAGAGCAGAGAAAACTTCAGTTAAAACAAGTTGATTAAGGGGCAGTTTGAGTGTTTTAGAGTCAGGAAGGACCATTTTATAGCCCAGTAACACTTTATTTGGAGGTTTGTGCATAAAACTGACATGATGAACATGAAGGAGTTTCATGAATGTTTAATCTTCATGAAGTGACATTCATTAAATGATACTTTTAATCAAAGACGACACTTTATTGGACTTTTAATGCAAGTTTTAATGTAACTTTACATTAAATGTCATTATTTGCATAATGACACTTCATGACAACATTCATAAAGACTCCATGTTTATGACAGCGTCATGTCAGTCTTCATCCCTTCAAACAGTGTTACCCAATACAATAACTGTTACTTTAAGTTGTTATAAGAATTATATTAGTCAATATTGACTTTTAACGAGCTCAGCAGTTCCACCAGGTGTTTGCTAATTACTGCTGGCTAGTCTGAAGGAGCCGAGTGGGGAAGTCGTAGGGTTGTGCTGCTCTGTGAACCAGGAGTTTGGACTCTTCATCTCTGAGGAGGAGCTGCGTCTGGGAGGCGGGGCTAAGGCCACCAAGGTGTTTTCCTCAGATGATTGGCTGCTGCTGTCATGGTGGGTCTCAGAGAGCCAATCACAGACAGGCTGGCATTAGGTTGATATATTTTCTACATGAATCAAACTTAATCAGGCCTAAACTGAGCAAAGCAGAACAGAGAAGGAAACAAAGCTGGGATCTGGAATAACTGGTGAAACTGGTTGATGGAATAACCCAGTTTGGTTAAATGGGTTTGATTACTGGGACCAAGTAGCTGGAATGAAGAAGTGGAACAACAGTAGAAACAAGTCTGACAATCTAAGACAGTAAATAGATGAAAAAGAGAAACGTAGTACTAAAGAAAACATCAACACAGCAACAGTTGATATGAACAGCAAACATAAACGGCACAAATGAAACTAATTAGGATAAAAATGGAAACTAAAACACTGAAGCAAGAACAAGGCAGGAATAATCCAAAGGGAAATTACTAATAATCATGGCTGAAGAATAAACTATGAAACTCAACATGAACTGACAAAACCTGATGAGGAAGGAGTGAAAGAAACTAACAGAAAATAAAAAGAGTTAAACTAGAATAAACACAACAGAAACTGTTCAGGAATAACAATGAATACCAGATTAATTTATAATAATAGATCCATCAGGAAGAACTAATGATACAAAAACTACAAACTATCATCTGTTTCACTTCAGATAATCTGATTCCACAAGGAAATTCTACAGTTTTATTTTTTCTGTTAATGAGAAGAAAATGATTAACTTAATTTGAAGGAAACATGAAGGTTTTTTCCACAGCAGCTAAACTTTCACTTTAATTTCTGGAGAGCAACGTTTTAATCTCATGACTCGTGTTGCTCCACCTTTAACGTGAGTCACTTTACAGGTGGAGCTTATTTATGCTGTTCTGTAAGCTGAAAATGAATGAGAGGACTTTGAGCTCTGCTGTAGTTCTGAGAGCGGAGAAAAGCACCAAGCTGCCAAATAAACAGAACTAAAGTGACCAATAACATTTTTTTTGTTATTATTATTTATTTAAACATCCAACAACAAGAAGGCATTGACAACAGGGACAATGCAAACATGGCATGTTTTTTTTTTCCCCTAGTATCCTCTACCCTTCCCTAACTGTCCCCATCGTGCTGCAACAAAGAGAAAAAAAAAATATTATTAATAATAATAATAATAATAATAATAATAATAATAATAATAATAATAATAATAATAATAATAACAGACTGGCGACCTGTCCAGGGCGTACCCGCCTCTCGCCCGGAACGCTAGCTGGAGATAGGCACCAGCAACCCTCCCGACCCATTAAGGGACAAGGGTGTAGGAAAATGGATGGATGGATGGATGGATAATAATAATAATAATAATAATAATAAATAAATAAATAAATAAATAAACAAAACAATAATAATAAATAAAATATGAAAAATGCAAGAGAGAAACAAATAAATAAATTATACAGCTGGGACAAAACAAAACAAAACAAAAAACAAAAAAAAACAAACAAGCAAAGAACCCGGGAGACAACTCAAAGACGTGGTAAGCATGCAAACAGGTGTCCATACAACCATGGGTACACAAATTTGACTGTCTTATCTGTACATAGAGAATCTATAACTTATTATTTTGAGTCACTGATATGTTAACTGACATAATTTTGAGCTGAAATAAGGATTTTTCAAGCAAACAAATGCTATTTTTGCTGTTTTTACAAATTGTCTTGAGAAATGCGCTAACTGTTTTGTAAATGCCAACAATAACTTTAGAAATGCACCAAAAGTGACAGTGAAAAACTAACATAGCATAAATTGTCTCAGGTGTATCTATTTCTTTGCCTGTATGAAAAGTGTCACATTTACAGCTTTATTTCTGCTAGTTTGCAGGAATTGAAACTTGCATAAATGATTGAAGACAAAATTATTGGCCTTCATGAGACTCGATAAATGGTGAGTATCTATTTCATAAATTGCCTAAAACAGTTATATTTGTTTTTATTTATGTTTTTTGTTTGTGTATTTTGTCTGGTTGCAGAGAG